>JAMKPZ010001366.1:0-89851 GCA_024699675.1 Amphibolis antarctica | reverse complement strand
CCCCCCCCCCCCCCCCCCTTCTTCTTCTTCTTCTTCTTCCGGCCCCTTCAATCTTAATCTCTCTGTAGCCGTCGTGGTTCCCGATAGATCAAACAATCGTCATGGACACCAGCAGCAGCAACCAGAAGAAGCAGAACAAGATTTGCAAGAGCAAGCTGAGCAAGTACGTGACGGCGCCTTTCCGAGGCCTGATATGGATGAGGGACTTGTACGTGAGGAAGATCATGAGCTGCGCCGACAGCAGTTACTACGGCGACGTCGCTTGTCCGGGCGCGGCGATGTCCAGGACCCAGAGCGTCCGGAGCACGGCGGACGACGATCTCGGGGAGCTCATACGCGCCGTGTCCCGAAAGGACTATGGGCATCTCAATTTGGACGGCAAGGTAGTGGTGAGCAGCAATAATACTGCCACTACGACCACGGCAGCGTTCGGGACGGTGCCGAGGAGCCAGAGCGTCGCCGTTGGGAGGATCGACGAAGACAAGCCTATGGAGTTCGACGGGGACGTCATGCTTGGGCCGATGTATCCGAGAAGTAGAAGTGCGGTGCCCATGTGGAGGCAAAGAATGGTTTGAACGGGACTTATTTGTCCTTGAAATATTCAGACCTGTTCCATTCCTTCTTTTTTTTTTCTTTTGGTTTTCGTGCAATCTGTTGCTCAATCAAGTTAGGCAACAAGCCTATCAGTATTTTTCCAACGCGTTCCGTCTGTAGTGCGATGGGATTGCCAATGCAGATTTGGTTAGATTTCGAGTGATTGCAATACTTGTATTCATGGTATCAGTCCTAATTTATTGAATTGTCTGTAATAACCCACTTTTATATTAAGAGTTGGCAGGCTCACAGACAGAGGCGATCAACCGATCCAATAAGTCTAAGGTATTTTGAACAATAGATTTTTTTAAATGATAATTATTGTGTTTTTAGTTGAATTTAAACTTACCTCATCAGTCGGTAACGAGCGATGCCTGTCTCGGAAATCCGACCTTTGGGTTGGTTAGACGTAAGGATATTCACATCTTCTATTAATTAATACGCGGCAGAGGAATAAGCTCGAGAGTTGAGTCCTCTTTCTACCCCCTGTTTCTACCAAATCTCTTGTTCACCGGACGCCGCTTGCTCCAAAATTCCAAAAGAAAAGGAAACAAATTAGGACCTTCTCTCTCTCTCTCTCTCTCTCTCTCTAGTTATTATTTATATCAAGGGTATGCCTGCGATCGTCGGCATTCCTCGTGCAGTCGTGCTGTGGAACTTGTGTTGAATCCAAAAAAATTCACGTTTCCTATTAAAATTCATTCTGTTATATCTATAGAATTCTTTTTTACAAACGGGCCGAAGAAAAGGAAAAGGGAAAATGTAGGCTCACGGCCCACTTACAAGAGTAGATCACAAAAAAATCTATACACATAAGTTACAGTGGGCTAAAAAAATCGAATGAAGGGATGGAAACTTTCACACGTTGATGAAAAATCCTTTGTCGCCTATGTCCAGCACGATTGTCGTCTTCGATCACAAATCATTGACCTCCTCCATCTATATATACCAGACAGGATTGCAGGAGAAAGAGGGGGCCATGCCCCTTAGATGACAACGAAGAGGACCCATCGGACGACAAACTTCCGTCTGATAGTTCGGGAAGAAAGGAGAAGGGAGGAAGTGGACAAGAACCCATGCCAACTCCTAGTCTACACTAATAAAAGAACGGGAAGGGGAAGAAAACAAAAAAACCACGGCGATCGAACTCGCCGGAAACCTAGCCGTCGTTGCCTCTATCGTCGCAAACCCTAGCTCTGGTAACCCATCCAGTAAAAGAAAGAAAAGGAGAGGAAGGGATGAAAAGAAAATATCAGGCCTCATAACCAAGCCCAACCCAATCAATTAAAAAAAAAAGAAAAATGAAAGGGGGACAAAAGAAAAAAGGCCTGACCAATTGGGAGCAAAAAAGAAGGAAATAAAGAGTCAGCCCATCCCATTCAAAAAAAACCTTGCGAACTAACCCGGGATTGCCTTTGTGTCGTTCAATCGCATCCCAGGCCGAAATTTGATCTCAGCCGTTCACGTATGCATCATCTTCAACCTTCGAAACCAAGTGACAAAGCTCTTCGAATAGCAACACAGTCCAAAATCCTACAAAACAAAAGATACAGTTAATATCATATCTATCCACCATTTGGGATCTCTAGAAAGAGTTATTGCTGTTGATGTCGATCCGGTAGACTTCCTTCGTATCAAAGCTTCGAGTAATTTAGACTCCTACCCTGGAGTTAACATTTGTGAGTAATTTAAACTCCTACTCAAGAGCATTCCATTAAACAACTTGCTCTACCACCGGTAATGGATTCCAAATCATGCTCTTGCCTTGTCTCTGCTAATTAAGATCTCACACCCACCTGGTTTTGGTGGACCTCTGCCTTTCAACCTTGAGAGACTGGTGGGCACAGGAATATATATGTCCACATACACACGTCTTGATTTGATTTCTTCTCGGCTGGTTTGATAATTCTATTCATGATGAGCAGAGATCTCATGACGCTGCTGCCTCCATGATGTTGTTTATGCTATATCGTGCTATGCTCTACTAATTAAAATCACCAGCTACATGAGTGTCGATGAGTCTACCGTGCCAACACTCAGCCCGCTAATTTTTGGAGCGATAATATAACATTGCCGTGAAGGAACACGTTTGAAATAAAAAGCAGTAATTTAGAAGTTAGACTTATTTGTTGAAGTTATTTTTTTTATTTTTTTTTGAAAGTTTTAATTTAATCTTTAAATGTTAATATTTTTATAAATGTTACTAATAATATTTTAAGAATTTATGTTATAAAAAAAATTTGTAAAGTTTTAATTTTATAATGTTAAAAATATTTAAGTATAAATAAAATACGTCAACAAATACAAATAGATCTTATAAGGATTTTCAATAGTTATAACGAAATACTTTTAAGTTCAAAAATTATAATATACTGAATCAAATTATACTACTTTTAGACAAATATTCTTAATTCAATCATAGAAAAATTTTAATAATTATAATTTTCATAAGTAAATTTTCAAATGATGAAATAATTAATGTTCACTTACATAAATAACCAAACAAATAAGAAAATCCAAAATTCAAAAAATCCTAAAAAAAAAGAGGAAAAACTAAAAATCGAAAACTCAAATCCAAAAATTCTAAAAAAATAGAAAATTAAAATCCTGAAAATCACCTATAAAATCAACATGTAAAAGGGTTGTTGTGTCCTTTGAACTTTGAAAAAAATTGAAAACTCAAAAAATCCAAAAATTCTAAAAGAAATAGAAAATTAAAATCTTAAAAATCGCTTATGAAATCAATACGTGAAAGGGTAGCCGTGTTCTTTGAATGTCGAGAAATGACTACTATTTTAAGAAATAGTAGACGAACAACTCTTTCACCAAGTAAAAAATCAACTACGTTAGAATTAATACTCTGAATTACGAAGTTATCGTATTAATAAAAAAAATGTATTTATTTATATAATTTTAAAAAAAAATTTCAATGCACTTTAAAAATTAGAAACAAATATAAATAAACGCAAGGTCAGCTCACGGAATGTGTGTGACTCGACAAGGGGAGAGAGACAGAGGGCCGTAAAACTGATTGGATAAACGGGCCGGGCTGGACTAACAAATATGATTTCGGAACCTAAAATTGATCGAGTTTGGTGAGTTGGGCCTAAGCATAAACTTGGTAGGTTCATGTCCTATGCTGCAAGGCTATTAAAGATCCTATAGTCCAAGTTAAGTTAAATTATGAAACATTTTAGATGTTTTGGAGAAATAAAGAGGAAACCATTTGTTTTCTGATCTGACTAACAAAGGATACGGGGTTGTTATTTACAGGCGCAACCTAGCATGTGTACATGTAATATGACATTTCTGTTCATGCACACCTGCATGTTAATCGATTTGATTATCATCATTATCATTCTTATGGCTTAATTAATTAAGTCGGTTTTAAATCATTAGTGGGGACATGACTTGTGCTGTTTGTAGCCATTGCCGATTGGTTAGGGGTAAGTGGAGATCATGGTTGCCGGTTACGGAGGTACGCGCATGTCCCAGTGCTTGGAGATCATTATATTGGTCTTTGCTTGCCTTGTAATTAGACTCACAAGGAATTAATTAAATGATTTTGGATTCATGCTTAAGCAGAAATACTACCAGTTTCTAGTTGATAATTACTGGTGCAGGGGTGAGCCTGCAATTGAAATAAGCTGATCGCTAGTACAGGCGGGTTTGTGGATTATAGGCAAAAATACAGGCAGCAATTAATTTACCCTTATATATCCGCGCGTCTTGGATACTCGTGTCTTAGAAATTACTCGACTCACTTGTAGCATTAATTAGAAACCAAGCTCCACCATCTGCTGCTTTTGAAAAATTAATGTGTAATTAAAATCTCTCCGTATATACTACTTGCATTCGACTCCATCGGAATTTTATATGAAATATTAATGTTTGCCCCACCTTCGAAAAGACCGTGTGCTTTGCCGAAGTTTAGGATTGAATTCACATTGAGAAATTTGATTCTTTACGTCAATATATACCACTCCGATGTATCAAGTAAGGACCGAAGAAAAAATAAAATAGGCAAGTGAAACTGAGTAGAAGCCATGCATATTAAAAAAAAACTCGATCTAAACCTCATTGTAACGTTTCAGCATTGTCGATCGTTTAATTGGAAAAAAGGAATTGACGATCGATTAAATACGAAAGCAACTAAAGATATTTTGGGTCCGGCGGCTCAATAGTTTGGCAAATGTCGTACGAAAATGTTCGAGTTTCTTCTCTTGCGGTGTAATCGTACGTTATCATCTTCGTGACTTACGAAATCTAGATCTTCTCAACCGCTGGGGATACGTACGTAATTCTGCAGAAAAAAACAGCTAAGGATGAGTACTACCTACAATAGTTTGAGAGAGTCAATTGAAAATTTTCAATTTACTTCTCTTGCTGCATCGTGGGAAGTTACACCGCACAATTTGCCGTAGACATGGCTTCTCCGATTCTCCGCCACTCCTCACAATCTTATTCGCTGTATTGTTAAAATTTTATTTTAAAATTAATTGACTAATGAAAAATTTAAAAATAATATAAAAGAATTAATTTACATTATCTTCACAACATACTACCGTGCTTATAAGTTTCGATTTTATTGAAGTATTTTTTATAAAATCTTATATTTTGCATAATTAAATTATTTTTAATATTATATGAATTTTACTTTACTAAATATATTAAATTTAATTTATTTTCTATATTTAATTTATTAGTTTCATTGATGATCGATAGTGATATAGCACCTATAATTATATATATGGACCCAAAACTCCTACGACTTGGAAAAGTCAGCATCTTTAAGATCGGAGTCGGTGGTGGTTGTTGGCGGACGGCGTTCTGCTTCAAAGTCGGTCTAAACCTTATCTTATCCTGTCTCGTTTGGGAAAAAAGAATAAAACACGAAGCAACTAAAGATAATTTGGCTCAATAGATTGACGTGTCATTTGAAAATTTTCAAATTTCTTCTCTTGCTGCGCGCATTATAGAAAGATTACACAGCACACAATTTGGTGTAGCCATGGCTTCCCCTTCCACCTCCTCCTCCCAATCTTCCTTGGCGGCAGCACTGCTGCTACCATTGGTTTTGGTTCTCGTGCAGGGGTCGCCACCAGGGCCAGTGGTAACATGCAGATCCGGCAACACCACTTGCACCGTCAAGAACGCCTACGGCACCTTCCCGGACCGCAGCAAGTGTGCGGTTGCCGCCGTGGCCTACCCTTCCAGTGAGGCCGAGCTGTTCGACGTGGTCGCCGGCGCGTCGGCAAGAAAGCAGCATATGAAGGTTGTCACCGTCTACTCCCACAGCATCCCCAAGCTGTCATGCCCCGGTGGCCCCAGCGGCTCTGGGATGGTCATCAGCACCATGTTTTTGAACAAGGTAGGATGATAGATAAATACGCGCGTACGCGTATATATATAGGAGCACGCGCGCGTTTAATTAATTAGTTGGATGGATCTCTGATGGGTTTCGATGATTTGCGCTTAAGGTTGTGAGCGTCGACGTTGCGGCCGCCCGCATGACGGTGGAGGCCGGGATAACTCTCCGCCAATTCCTTGACGAGGCAGCGGCCGTCGGCCTCGCACTGCCTTACACACCGTATTGGCAAGGAATGACCATCGGCGGCCTGATCGCGACTGCGTCTCATGGGAGCTCGATGTTCGACAAGGGTTCGGCCGTGCACGAGTACGTCGTCGGGATGAGGCTTGTGGTTCCGGTCAAGGGCAACCGCAGAACCAGGGCAGGCGCCAGGATAATACAACTCGGAGAAGACGACCCCGACCTCCTTGCCGCCAAGGTCGCTCTTGGCGTGTTGGGTGCGGTGTCTCAGGTAGGATATTACTTGATTAACTAATATATTAAATTTTCGAATAGACGATGGATTATTTACCTTAGCTTTTTTGAGGGGTGGGCATGGAAACGCCTTCGATTAGCCGACGGTTCAAGTACAACCTCTCACGTGATTAGCTAGGTTTATAAATTGGATGAATTTATTTCTATTGTCAATTTGCCTCACTGCAGTTATTTTTTTTTATGTCAATCATGCAGTTATTTTTTTTTATCCTAGCTAATCCACTGCTAGTTAGTTTGTGGTAGGTGGTGCATGTGATATATAGATATATATATATCTATAAAACTAAAGGTAATCCGACCTTTAAAATTAAATAACTAATATGGATAATTTGGAAAAAATAATATGGACACATGGAAGAGCTAGCCAGCTAGGGATCGAAATGAATCGACGGTTGGATTGGTGAATGACTCAGGTGACGCTCCAGCTACAGCCCACGTTCAAGCGCTCGATCACGTACCGCCTCATCGAGGACAGTACGTTCGAATCAACGTTAGCCTCCTTTGGGGCGACGACCGAGTTCGGCGACGCCACCTGGTACCCTTCCCAACACAGGGTGGTGTTCAGGGACGACGTGAGGGTTCCGGTCGCCACGCCGGGGATGGGATTCGTTGACTTCTTCCCACCTCAGCCGTCCATCCTTATCACATCCAGACGTCTTACAGGTTTCAATTTTTTCATGGATAATTAACTTGCATGCATGCGTGGAAATTTTCATATATATTCATCATCATTTACGAGTTCGATCTGGTTGATTAATTTGATCGATCATTCTACCTACATCTTTTTTTTTTCAAAAAAAAAAAAAACAGAGGAGGTGACTGAGTTCACGGAGGATGCATTGGGCAAGTGCATGATGACGGAAATCCAACTGACAACGCAGCTACAGTCGGGTAACGGTCTGCGAAACAACGACGGCAGCCTCCTTCCGTTCACGGGCTACCCTGTGGTCGGCAACCAAAGCGTCATGCAAGCCTCAGGTCATCTAACATATATATATATATATATATATACTTGTTTAATTAATTAATATCATCGTCAGAAATTATACTAGCTAACGGCGTGTTGTTTGATTTAATTGTTGACGATCAGGTTCATGCTTGAACAGCGAGGAAGACAATCTGCGCACAGTATGCATGTGGGATCCACGCATCAGAGGACAGTTCTACTATCAGACCACGTTAAGCATTGTCATGTCCTCCGTGCCCGCCTTCGTCGCGGACGTCAGGAGACTCCGAGACGCATTCCCCAACGCCCTCTGTGACGTCGACCTCTACTCGGGTTTCATCATGAGGTTCATCCGCAACTCCACCGCCTACCTCGGCAAGCCGTCCGACTGCGTTGAAGTCGACATTACCTACTACCGGTCGCATGACCCCACCCTTCCAAGGCTCAACGAGGATGTCTTGGAGGAGGTCGAGCAGATGGCGCTGTTCAAGTACAATGGACTGCCGCACTGGGGAAAGAACAGGTCAATTAGGGTTTTTTTATATATATATGTGTATGTGTGTATCTGTGTACATATGCAATTTATTAAGTTGATTGACACCGAAGTAATTAACTTTACTTTAAGAGACAAATTAATTAAGAAATTATTCCATCCGGAGTGCGTAGGAATTGCACTAACTGAGGATTGATTAACATGAACAGGAACGTGGGGTTTATTGGGGTGAGGACCAAGCTTGGGAGCAGGGTGGACGACTTCGTAGCAGTGATGGAGAAGTACGATCCGGAGGGGTTGTTCTCGTCGGATTGGACGGATGCTGTTCTGGGCAAAAAGGGGAGTCCGGTGATAGTCAGAAACGGTTGTGCCCTGGAAGGGCTGTGCATTTGCTCGACCGATGACCATTGCGCACCGGAGAGGGGGTACTACTGCAGACCGGGGGTTGTGTACCAGGAAGCTCGAGTGTGCAGCAAGCGACGTTACGTACAACGGGAACAAGAAGTGGTCGCCAGTTCTTGATCCATGGGATTCCATATATATACATATATATATATATATGCGTGTATGATCCCCAAGAAACCTTATTTGTGCATGGGTATATATGCATGTCTTGTGGATCCAGATCGACTATCGGGCTGTCATGGTGCGTGGGCCTTGGTATTTGGACCCTTGACGACTCGTAACGTATCTTTATCTTTAAGTTAGTCATTATCAAGAGTCAATAATGGAAAGTTACGGAGATATCATGTAATGTTTCTGTCACGTTCAGTAACTTTGCAGTGATCCTTATAAATAAATCTCCATTTGAAATAAAATTTACAGTGATTTTTATTGTATAAAGTACATGTTTTAATAAATACATACGATCACTCATCCATTCTTCGTCATCTACCACTGGGAAGTTGGGGTGATGAGGAAGGGCTTAACGATGGTGGTCTTATGGTTCTTGATATTAAAAATTCCGATTTCATTTTTCTGGTAACAAGGATACCTGTAAGGTGGCGTGGACACCGTGCTACCAAACTCCAGCCACAGGCGAAAAGGCAGCGTCTTCAAAATTGGAGATCGGTGATGGTGGCGGCGGACGACAGCTTCCCCGACAGATCGGCGAAGAAAAGGGAGTGTGGCTGCACTGCCAGGGGAGCACATCTTACGGTCGATGTCCATTAAATGGAAATTGGGCTATAATATGCCCTAATTTAGGGCGTGCATTGGTTAGAGCAGCTCGACCCAATTCAATGGGATGTTGTGACGATACGTCTTCCTCGTGATTGTTCGTCTTCATAATGTTTTGACCATACGCGTTCTCCGGTATGTTTGTATTTTCATTCATGATTACGGATTCTTATAACTATCATGTTGTGTGCATTCGTTTATATTATCTTGTACTTGTTGAAAATAGCATTCATGTACTGTCTCATATTTTTGTTCACGTACTATATTATATTCGTAATCTGTTTTTATCGATGGGGCAATGAATCAGTTTTCCATTGCTTCCAAAATACCCGTGGATGAGGAGCTCAACGTCCTCCACTCTCTGTTTGATAATCAACCCTCCAGCTACGATTGAAGGACGTACACCATCAAGTAACTTTACCACTACCACAACTATCAATCTCTTTGATAATGAACTTGAATCTTCTAAAAATCAAAATTCTAAACACACACTAAAACCTTAACTTAAAAGAAAGACTTGGTTTCCGAACAAATATACAAAGAATGTCTTAATTCAAATATATATATTCGCACTCGCATCAGCATCCATTGTACAAATTGTGAACTTCTCTCCAGTTGACCAAGTTAGTTACGTTGATACCCTTAAATGGATGAATAGATTATATTACTAGGGCATTGCCCCAGGGCGACCATAATTAACATCAGTTTCTTTATCTACACACAATCGATGTCTTTGTCCTAATCATAAGTTTGGAATCTTCTCTCTGCAATAGTGAAGTAGTATGTCATACGCTCTTTTCTGAATTTTTCCAACCGAAGCATGCCCTCAAAATCTTGCTTGATCGAAACCCCGAAACTATTTATCTCGTATTTCCCTTTTGGGAAGTATATCGCGTCTTCTAATTCTTATTCTACCTGCGCAACAAGCATCAAGCGAAGTCATGTAGAAGGATAAACTAACATCAACTAGCTCATTATAAGCTATTAACAATGGGCAACATAGGGGGGGCTTCAAATTACGTACCTGTTGAATTTCGTGAAAAGAACTTCAATATCTCATCGATGATTATGACCTGCAACACATGCATAATCTTTCAATCCAACCTTTATCAACACATGTACAATCTTTCAGCTCCGTTTTTGTTCCGTTTTTATTTTTTTTCTTCCATTGTAATATTTTTCTTTCTTGTCGGATTTCAGTTAATCTAAGGGCTTCCACTGCAATCGGTATTTTTTAAATTGTTTACTCAACAGTTACTCTATTGCCATTAAAAGGAACGCTAAATGCCAGCAAACACACAACATTAATGCATTGGAGCGTGATAGAATGTAAATCTCGATTCCTAAAGTATCCAACGAAAACACACCTTACTAATTTGGGAGATAACTTGTCGAAACCTCAAGTGAGGTCTTGCATAAAAGCAATGTAACCAAACACTCTCTAGCACTTAGCAGTACAGAAAAAACACCTTTTTTTGACCGTCATCTAAAGTGTAACTCTCCCTGAAGTGGACTGAAAGGCATTTTATTGGCAAGGTGGGGAATGACACCCAATGGCTTGGTGAGGCAAGGCAAACAGTGATGCCGGGAGGGGAGACAGTATGGCTATGGCAGTTGGCTCCCGCTGCCAGCGGCAATGACAGGTGGAAAGGTGGTCCAATAACAGTTGGTACCATATTGATTAAGAAAGAAATAAATGATAGCACTCATTACTATGGCGTCTACATATATACAAGGGTAACCCATTAACCCATATATCCATCTAATGACATACATATAATAACAAGCCTAACGTGGAGTCGTTCAGCAATTAACCAAGGGTAATAAGTGCAATATAAATTTACCAAAAAAGAAAAAATATAAACACGGTTACATTAATAGAATGCAATCATAGGAAGTTGGAAATAGGAAATACTAACAGGAAAGGAGAGGTAAAGAACAACTTTCCAGTCGGACCATGACAAGGGTGTTACCTGCAAAAAATTTACAAAGAAATAAATGAATAATATCTTGTTTTGAAAATTACATATTTTTATACTAGAGAAATAAATATTTCTGTAAGTATGAACTAGAGAAAAAATAATAATTGAGACAAAGAAATCTTACAGAGAACAGCATGGATAAAGGTTTAATATACAAGATTAGCATCTGCAGGATCATGGTGATGATGATTGATGCCACAAGCCACACATTACTCCAAGGAGGGATAACACTGAAAACACATCAGAAATTTTGTCATCTACCATGAAAATCCAATGAAGGTAAGCATCATCCAACAAAGATCAATATTTATTATTAATATAAATTGGAAGGCTAAATATCCTTTTTGCTACATTCAGGCCGTAGGACTTTCATATAGAAACATGCTTGCCCTATACGCCATCCGACTTTACTGGTCTAATAAGCCCTGGAAATCCCAAGTTATCACAGCTAAGCCTATGAGAGGAGTCATATCATGTAAAAGATGGATACAGTTATTGGAACTAATCCCACATTTATAAGTGAAACATGGCAACATCAAATACAACACTTGTTTGGTCATAAGGAGCCCTAGATACTTCGTGATATTGAACAGCTTTTGGTTCTACTTTCAAATTCCAGGAAAACTGAGAAGTTTGTCTTAGCTAGAGAGCAAAAAACGTTTCAAGCAACAAAAACGAAGGAAAAGAACGAAAGGATAAAATACTATTTTGCATCTACAAGTTCAGTCTTTTATTTAAGAATTCAATAAGGGAAATGAAATATGTTGCCAATTCAAAAATAACTTACAGAAGGGATTGATTTTCACTTAAGTTATTCAAGGCATTGAACATCTCAACAACTACTAGAACAGTCATTGATACAGTTGATGGATGACGATCTTCAAATATGCTGCAAGGATATGTCGTCTGTCTGGCTGAACAGGTATTGAAATTAACCTAAGATAAAGGGAAGGAAGCAAATCACAATATCAACGTTTCATACAGAAGAAACCAACTGGAATAACAAGTTGGCCCTTGATTGAAATTTCAACAATTACCACTAACTATGCTAACTGTTAATATAAATTTACTTATGTATCTTTAATATTCCTTGTTTAGTTAATATAAATTTACTTACGATAAGAATTTTGAAATCACCCACTATACTTTCAAATAACCTCTTCTATTGAAAAGAGACGGGGCCTGCTATCTTTAATATTCCTTGTTTATAAAAAGTGTAAAAAACTAAATTGGGAGGGAAAAGTCCTTGATGACCATACAATTTATTGTACTTAGATATTATACTAAATAATAGGGCTTTCTGAAATAGAGGGAAATCCCAATGTATCATGCTCATGGGCTATGCTCCTGTGCCTGCCTTAACTAGCCTGTGTCTAGCATACAAGGGTTGTTTCCATAGTAAAACATGACAGGAGCCATTTTTTAATGTTTTAAAGGGAGTTGTATTGGATAAGCCAGAAAGGGGTCATTTTTTTACCAATTCATAGTATGGAAGCTCGGGACCACCCTCAGCAAAGACAAACCACCACACAAATCCTGCTATAGTAGCAATCCCAACATAAGCTGCACCAACACCATATCATTAGCTTGCACTGGTTTTGGATAGAAAATATACACCCCATAAAACATACATACAAAATACACCAGATAAATAGTCTCGTACAGTCTTCACAACATCAGAGTAACAATAAAATCACAGTTATATTTTATAAACATTGAGAATTAATATATTCATACAAAGTACATTGCACAACTGCATTGGTATTGTACTGGAAATTATTTAGAAAGAAATGTGACTAAAAAAATGATTTAGTGCAATGCTCATACAAACATGAAGGCAATAAATCAGAATAAGATCAATTTGTCCGAGTAATACAATAACTAACCATGCCAGTAATACAATAACTATTTCATCAGTCAATAACTGAGGTAACCATGGAATGGAATTAACTCAATGATGACAAGATCTTGGTGAATATATTTAAACAATCATTCTAGCCTTTCATACCTCCAATCACCAAATAACGAAAGAAAAGCCATCCACTAACTACGGCTTCATTGACCTACATTTCAAGACCATGAAATCAGAAACTAAATTCAAAATAACTACTAACTATTTAAATAAAAATTCAATTATGCATCCATTTCCTTTATGTGAGAGTAACTAGAATACAAAGAAATAATCATGTTTAGAAAACCTAGGGAAATAACTAGTACAATACAACTGATCCAGTGTTCATTATTATCATTTTCATGTTAATCCTCATTCATGGACCAATATACCACACTTAAAACTTGTAATCTTCAGAATGCAACAGAGAAAAATTTCTGAACCTGGAATTAGAACTTTCCTACTTGCCTGCATAGCACAGAATACAGTGCATATGTTAAAATTCTCCTATTGTCCTTTTTTTTATCCTATCGTCCTTGATTTTGTGCTTCTGTACTTCAGTAAAGAGGACTCAAGTCAATCATCCAGTCCATTTTTGGAGAGTTAATGTTATGATTCAGTCTAGCATTTTATTCACGTTCGCTTGTTATTTGATTACTGTGCTTGCTTTCTAGTTCAGCTCCAAATAATTTGATTAAAATTTTGAATTAGTTGTAAACATTTTTTGTCATATATGTTAAGATCAAGTGCTACCACTACATCAAACAAGAGGTATCAGAACTAGAGGTCGTAGGTTTGAATCCTAGTGGACGCATGCTGGGGGAAGATTATTGGGTGACTCTGGCAAGTGGCTAATGATGTTAGAGACCATAATGGGTCAAATCATAGTCAATCATGGTGAGAGGTTGATTATACCAGAGGCTAAGATGGGCTAAATTACAAGCCCAACAATCGCCTGCTCATGGTAGAGGTCGTAAGTGGTGAAGGCTAGGTTGGGGCCAAGTCACACTCGGAGTGATGAATCAAGTTATACTCGAATGACTGTATGGTGTTGCTGACTACTTATAAGGAGGTGTTAAGTTTTCACTGTTAGCTCATACTTTTCGTATAGTGGTAGTATTCGATCCTAACAATATATACCTTGATTTTCTTTAAGTTTTTTTATAGCTTTACTTGTTCATGAAATATACCCTAAATTAAAACATGTTTGAAATGCTCAAATCTTTGTCTCATTAAACAGAATCATTATGGACCATTCTGACATAAGCAAATAATCACTTGTTAGATTTTATAAAAAAACGAAACTTTACGAAATCACATAAACTTAATAATTTGAAGATGTGTTACATGTTTTTTTTGAGACTGGTAACTTGTAAGAAGATTTAAACATTAAGATTTGAACCTTGGTGGAAAATATGTGAACACAGTCTTAGCCAACTCAGTTATTTAAAGTTAGCTAGATTTGTTATGAAATTTCCATCACAAATGTACAAACAGAAATCCCAGCACGAATTCCAATTTCATTGAAAATTATCACAAAGAAAATAGTATAATATTAATTTCAACAATAGAAAACACACTGCATCATTAAATTGTTAGTATTTTTAAATCTTATTATCAATTTCAGTTTCATATAATTAAGTGATATATGATGATTTAAAAAGGGCAAATACTGCAAAAAATAGTGTTTACTGTGGTAGGTTTAACCATATTGGTTAGACATGGCAAGAGTTTACAATTATAGCCTCTTTTAGATGAATCATACACCACATTCTTAGGTCCTTAGTGCTTTTATATTATAAATTGATGGAGAAGCCAAAGATCAGTATTCACATATCATTAGCGTAATTCCACATACAAAATAATTATATGTTTATATTTGATGAGCTCTTGCAATCCATATCTTGCGATTAGAAAGGAGAAAGCAAATAGCAAATATGCTATAGTGTACACTGACAAGCCATAAGTTGTATGTCCAGCGATTTGGATGACAAATCTTTTCTCTAGCCTTAGAGAAGGCAAGAAAAGAGACATGAAATAATACCTTACGAGGTTTTGACATCATTACATTTGAATCCTGTTTGTTGAAACCTATTGCTGTTGCAGGCAACCCATCGGTAACCAAATTAACCCAAAGTAATTGCACCTGCAGATTAAATTTGTCAAATGTCACTATCACTGGAACATAACCAGATATGTCACTATGTCATTGCTTTTACAAGGCAGTATGCAACTGAGATTTGGTGCCATGTTGAGAGGATAGAAGCAGAGATTTTTGCTAAAGATGTTCATCCACTCTTCCAGAAAGCTGTATGTCAGCATTGGTCGCACAAACGACTTGTAAATTTTCTTCTCTGTGTTATTTTCTGGTGTTGAATTATCATGATTTTGCATTAATGAAAGAATATGAAGCAGATTGCTTACCATAAAAAAAAAACCCAGATATTTCAAACGTGATAAATTCAGAGATTTTTTTTGTATTATGGATATCATATATTGGCGTTGGCCTTACAATATGGTGCTTTCAATTGGTAAATATCTAGGCTATCTATATCAGATTTACAATTTTCAGAACTAAATCACACCAAAGATTGACATTTACACAAATAGATACTTACTGGGGCAAGAGTCTCAGGCATTCCAAGTAATGCAGCTACAAAAATGCAAACAACCTCTCCAATGTTTGAAGAAATCATGTATCTGATGAACTGCTTTGTGTTATTGTATATTGCCCTTCCTTCGGCAACGGCCTGATGCAATATTACCATATATCAGAAAGCATCGTAACTGCAATCAGCTTATATACAGTTTATGTTGTATAAAATCAAAAGGCTGTGAAGGAAAGTCACGCGCTCAAATAAATGATACTAAACTATGTATGATTGTATATTTAAGTCTATATTAATTATTTATGTTCTTTCCTTTGAAGTTCCCGTTTTGGGAAATAGTACATGAAATGATGATACAATTTCCGGACATTGTCAAGGCGATGAAACCACAGCTATGAAAACAGAAAAGTCAGATTGTTTAATTATGTATGTTCTATCTCTTTAACATAAGGGACTCAGAAGTGTTTGATCTCAACATAATATTTTTCCTGAATATCTTACAGATAACAAGAGATTCAGATCTGGAGTACAAAACAAGTAATATCCAAGTGTAAAGAATAAGACTTACAGAGACTATTGAAGCAAAATTATCATCAGACAATACCATATCAGAGGCACCCTGAGAATTGAAACAAACATGAATATATTTGTTAAATCTTTAACTTTAACAAAATCAATATTCATGCAGCAATGGCTTCTCTTTTTTTGGAAGCAAGATAGTTGATCATCACCACCAAGCTACAGTGTAGCATTGCAGGTGTGATAGCTACATTAACATTCCTAGGAGTGTAGTTGGGTTTTGGCGATGCATTTGACAAGTGGTGGAAATGCTTAACAACTCAGGCAACCGAGTGTGTTAGCAATGGCTTTTATTGAACACAGAAGAAAAGCATGAAACATTCACTTTCACCTGTATTACAGGGTTACAACTTACAACTTACAACCAACAAAGTCTCTGGTAAAAAACTGCAAATGTTAGAGATTCGGAGTATAACCGATGGAGGATTTTTCAAATAGGATCACAATTAAAGACTGACTTCCATTTGCGAACACCATTCAGTGGCACCTTTGAATGAATTATTTAATTCAATTTTAATGCAAAAAAATAGTGTTGTAATATTATAGTCTTGGTTAGACAGGTTATTGGATATCAATTTACTATAAGGTATCTAATTAATCCAATGTATATGTGCTCATCACGGTCAGTCTTAAATGACAATTATTATTCCAATCTCACAAATACAAAATGAGAAAATATTAAAAAAATTATGATTCAGAAAATAATAGAAACGTGATTTATTAAAATTAAATTACAATGGTTAAGTGAACTGATTCAGTTAACCTAGTTGAAAACCTCTTTAAAATGAAGAAACAAGTCATTGAAAACGTCTTAGTCCTAATAAATTTGGGCACAAATTTTTGAGGTGAAAGTTCAATCAACAAATTAACAACCACCAAGGGTTTTCATTCTTCTAAATCAAATCTTTTCTTTCTGAACTCTGACCATGCCTTTTAATTTTTTTGCGAACCACCGGTATAAAATTGTATTGGCCCTACTTTTGCCAGTAGAATTATTTCTACATGAACAGATTTAAGTCCAAATAAAAAGAAAGGGCATGTCAGGTTGTAGGTTTTGGGAAGCAACAAAATGTCAAGTTTTACAGAAATAAATGGGTAGGAAAAAAATCATGTTACAAAACCCATTTTATAGTTTTTAAGTTATAATAATTGTCTATTATGAGGACACATGGCAAATCCCTCATTATAGGCTCAATCAGCATTCATTTAATTAGTTTCTTCATCTAAATGCGAGGACTTCACATTTCACATTGTCTAGACTCTAGATCATCTCAAACCTCAAATTTTCAAACAATAAGGATTCATACAAAATCAGAATAGATTACAAGCTATAATACTTTTGGTCATGATAAGCACTGAAGATTGTGTGGATGTCAGAAATGCTAATTTAAAAATATTAAATGTCTGTGCCATAGAAATAATGGTTGTTTTTCTCTTAGCAATATATACTTGAAAGATGCATTCACTGGTCACTTGCTAGAAGTACCTACTTTTGTGATAGTAGTTGCATTTGCTTATCTGTGTCATGTTCATAATTTTATAGTTGAATGTTTCAAAACTAGAAAGAAATAGAACGATCTTACAGGTAGTAAATCTGCACCTTCAGTAACTGAATATTATGTAACTATTTTTACCATTGCTGCGAATTTTACACTCTAATATTCTACAAAAAAATGGTTAAATGACACAAACCAGTCATACATCAATATAAAATAGAAAGAAAAACCTTTGCAACAGCTGTCCCAGATCCCATAGCTATACCAATGTCAGCTTTTTTAAGAGCAGGTGCATCATTAACACCATCACCAGTCATGGCAACCTTCAGTTCAATACAAATATATCATATGGATATGGGAATAGAGGAAATGATCAGATGTTCTGGTAATATTGGTAATAAAAAATGAAGAGTAATTTTTCTAGAAAAAGAAAAAGAAAATATTAAGATTATCTGCTATTTTTCAATAATTTCATGATTCAGAAAGAATTTAGTTTAACAGGGTACTCAAAAAATAGTACTAAAGACTTGTAAGAACATAAAACCTAACTTTAGTTGAAATTTTGTGGATGTTTAACAAAATCTTCTTATAGGGTTTCCACTGGATCAAAAGACAATCTATTCACCAGAAATCATTTGTCAAAGAAAGATAAAGGAAAGGAAAAAAAGGAAAAGAGGAAAAAGGGGAAAGAAAAGAAAAAAAAGGAAGAAGAGATAAAAAAGAGAAAGAAGAGGATGAAGGTGAGAGAGAAGAAAAAATGAAAGTAAAAATATGTTAAAAAAGAGAGGCAAAAGTAAAACAAAGGGAAAAAAACAAAAAATACATAAAAAACAAAGAAAATATTCCAAGGGTAGATCATATCTATCTACATATTTTCTGAGAATAGAACGCATTTATCTGTTTGTTCTACTACCTTTAATTGTATCCAATAGTTAATCTTCTACTATTCCAGACAACTCTTAAATTACTGCCATTTGTTGGTACTTTTGCTACAACAATTGGTTTTCTACCATAGGTTGTATCTGATGGTTATTCTACTATTTTCTGAAATATAATTGTCAAATTACTACCTATTGTCGCCACTTCCACAACAACAATTGTGTTGTGACCCTTTCACATAGTTAATTATTTCTATAATGACTCTTCTTTTCTGGTAGGGGTTGTACCTAAGTGGAAATCATGTGTCTCTCAATGAGGATGTAACAAACTATTTATTTTCACTATGAATAATTGATGTGGACCCAGGGAGGGGTCATTGAAGTTTCCACCCAAATTGGTCTATCCACAACTTTCCACCACATTCGGCTAGTCACAGGGGATGCTCCACTAACAACCATGAATGACTTATGATGAACCTTCCAGGTAGGAACTTGCGTGCTCAAGTTAGGCTGTTGATGGAGCACCTCCCATGGCTAGCTGAACATGGTGGAAAGTTGTGGATAGATTGATTTGGGTGGAAACTTTAATGACCCTAGGCTTTTATCAATTATTTATTAGTGAAAGTAAATAGTTTGTTACATGCTCATTGAGAGACATATGGCTCCCAATCAGATACAACCCATAAAAGAAAAGAAAAGAAAAGAAAAGGATCATTATAGAAAATAACTAACTATGCGAAAGGTTCTTGACAAATTGTTTTTTTTTATATTTCTCCACGTATTTGTTATTTCTAGTTAATTTTGTTTGAGTTGTTATTAAGTTTGTTACAAGCTAGATTGTCTACCTTGAGAGGAAGTGTGAAAATAAATTATGTATTAGGTTATTCGTGTATGGTAAGTTTAATCTCACATTATTTAAGTGATATTTGTCCTTTTTTTGTAATCTCTATATATAGAGGTTTGCTTATAAAGAAAAATTCATTTTCACTCATTTCTTGTGTTTTAACAATATTAAAAATGAAAAAAAGGAGGCCAACACAAAACAAGCTGTAGGCAAGCTGAAAACCAAGACAAAACCATGAAAAAATGGATTTTAGGAAAGGAAACCTCAGAAGAAACAAGATGAAAATGAAAATGACAAAAGCTAAAATAGGCAACAAAAAGATAATGCTCCAAACTATTCACTTCATAAGATCACAATTGGTAAGTCAAGTCCAAACTTACATCCACTCGACCACACAACCCACCATTAGAACATGAAATGACCATTATCATAAGTAGTGACTTGAAATACCCTATTAATCCTCTCCAATCACCATTGTCACTAAATAGAATGGGAAACAGTGCATCATAATTTTCTCCTGATCTTGTCTGGCTCTCCTTTAGTGGTCCACATCTACCAAAAGGATCTCATGTCTAATACACACTGAACATTCAATCCCACCCACAAGTACCACAAGCTACTCATAGATGAAGATGCTAAAAACGGGTGTCCCAAAGTCTAAATCTGCATATACTTGTCAGTAAGAACATCCTCTATAATATTCTCTGTGGGTATTTCTCATGCCAAACTTGCTACACAAAAAATTGGATCATGGGGGGTATCCAGATCTGCCATAAGTACTTCAACTCTCAACACATGATACCTCCATAGATTTGACTGTAAAGAATGATTTGCTACACCATCGCCAATTCTACGAGGGACTTTCTGTAAAAATAAGGAAGCAACCATGAATATGAAGGAAAAAAAGAAGCTGAACAAAGCCCATTGACTTTAAATTACTCAAATTCCTTTTAAAATGGACGTCCTACCCTATATCTACCACGGAACACTTAAAGCACAACCACACTCACATGGGCAGAAGATGTAATTGACTATAGCATTGGAAACTCAATAGTCAAGTGAGACTCACCCATTCATACATCTTCCCAAAAAACTAATCCTACTACCATTCCCAACCAATAACTTCATCCCACACTAAACAACCTCATTAGCCTCAAAAATGCCTTTTCCACAAACTAGAAACCATCAACAATCATTTGCTATCCTTCCTCCCTCCCAAGCCAAATCTACTACATACCACTTCACCCTAATCATATCAATCCACAGACATAACTGTTCCCACACCTCATAAAACAGCCAAAAGCACTTGTCCAACAAAGCCAAATTTTATGGATTAGATTTTTCATAGGCAAAGATTGTCTTCCCATCTTAGTTGACAGAATATTATTCCATGCCACAAGTTGATAACTAGATGCAATCAAATAAGTTGCTATCACTACCTACCTTAAACTATACTACCATTCGCTTATTTACGTACAAGGTAGAAAACATTATTATCCTATGAATGAGGAAGATTAATTTCGTTTTGAAATGATTTTTGACTTGAGAAACTAACTATACTTTAATCAGGGTTATGGCTTTCTAGAAAAAGAGAGACTATTGCCCTTCTATCCTCCTTTCAGTAAGAATTGTTGTTGAATACAGTCAGGCTGATTTGCAAAAGTAACTAGGATTTTAATCAAACACAAATAATGAATCAGGATATATGTGAGGATTTAAGCAATGAGCATGAATTTTCCTACTAAGGAAAGAAATCTTTCTACTTAGCTGGAGAGGTGCTACTTAAATCTATTGTTAGATTATTGGGTTATTGGATACTTCGAGATCCATTTAAGGATCCACACTCTCTCTCTCATATATATGTAATACATATTGACTAGAATACACATATAGACCAAACCCTATTTTTAGGGTTTTGGCCCCCCTTTCTCCACTCTGTGACCTTCTTCTTCTTCTTCTCCTGTCCTTCTTCTCCTCTCCGACCCCCCTTTTCCACTTGGTATCAGAGCGAGGTTACGAGGACAGGTTACGAGGGGTGTGTGGTGTCTCCAATCACACGCATCGCGGTCTGTCGTCGTCGCCAAGGCCGCGAGTCGCGACCTGCTGCCGCACGCCGCAAATCTCCCGTGCACGACACGTCTCACACGCGACGCGTCCTATGTGCGCCGCCGTCCCGCGCACACTGTGGCCTGTTGCCGTTGCTCTCGATGCCGCATGCACTGCCCACGCCCCCTCCCTCCACGCCTCTAGGCGTGGGTCTTCCTTAGGGCAGATGTCTTAAGGGTCTACCTGTCTCTCTCTTGCTATCCCAAGTCTGCTTGGTCAACCGCGGACTCGGCTTTTTCATCTTTGGTCTGCCTGGTCCACCGTAGACCCGTTTATGGCCAACTCCTCAACTCCCAGGAGTGGTGACCTCATTGTTCGAAGCTTACCTAGTATCTCCAAAAATTAAATGGCTCCAATTATATACCTTGGGCGTAAAATTTCGAAAATGTTGTGATAGCTTTCCATTAGGAGTATCATTTTTATCAGCCTCCTCCTGATGTGAAAGGCCCGCAATACAGAGATTGGCTAGCTAATGATGCCGCTATTATCACTTGGATGGTATCTAGTATTGATAACTCTGTTGCCAATGGAGTATCCATACTCAGACCTGCCAAGGTTCTATGGGATACTGTTCGCCATATCTATAGCCATGACAAGAACATATCCAAGACATTTTCGATCTATGAGAGCTTATTTCAGATTAGACAAGGTGACAGTTTCGTTCAACAATTGTTCAGTACTCTTCGAAGATTGATGAACGAACTAAATGTTTATCAACCTCCCACCTCTGATATCCGCACTTTCCAGCACTACCGAGAGGAGCTTGCTGTCATGTTTCTTGCTGCTCTTCACCCAGATATTGCATCTCAGATTCGCAGGTCTATTCTTAGTGCTGAAGACATGCCGAGCTTAGATAAGGCCTTTGACAAGGCTCTACGGAGCTGACTCATCTGCCAAGGTACGTAGGAGCTTGTTTCATGTCCCCCTAGGGCGAATGTGGTCTCCTGCAGGTAGGTGTTTACCATCAAGCGCAAGCCTGATGGCTCTATTGAGCACTACAAAGCGCGTTTAGTTGCTTGTGGCTTCACTCAGGAGTACGACGTTGACTATTTTGAGACTTTCTCGCCAGTGGCACGCTTAGACTCCATTTATGTTATTCTCTCTCTGACCGTCAATTCCTCCTGGCCATTGGTACAGCTGGATGTCAAGAATGCATTCTTGTATGGCGATCTTGACAAGCAGGTTTATATGGAGCAACCTCCTGGGTACGTTGCTCAGGGGGAGACACGTGTCTGTGATCTTCATAAGGCCATTTATGGTCTCAAGCAAAGTCTCAATGCCTAATTTGAGATATTCTGTAGAGTTATGTGAAGTGATGATTTTCACAATTATAGAGTAAATTACTCTCTTTGTCAAACACATTACTCATGGGGTTGTCATTCTTGCCGTATATGTGGATGATATGTTACTAACTAGTAGTGATACTCAGGGCATTAAAGATATCAAGTTTTTTCTGCACAGACACTTTACCACCAAAGATATGGGCACCCCTCGTTACTTCCTAGGCATTGAACTGGTGCATTCAGATGAAACCATGTCGCTGTCCCAGAAGAAATATGCCTTGAATCTACTTAAAGAGACTGGGCGTGAAGGGTGTAAACCAAAGGAAACACCCATTGAACAGACCCACTCTTTATAGGACACTGATTCCCCCTTGTTTGATGATCCAGGTAGATATAAGAGGCTTGTTGGAAAACTTATTTACTTGACTGTGACTAGACCTGATATATCTTACACAGTTAATTTATTGAGTCAGTTCATGCACTCTCCTAGGGAGGTTCATTGGCGGGGTGTCCTTCGCTTACTGGCATATATTAAACGCACTCCAGGAAAAGAGTTTCTATATAAGAAGCATGGTCATGTTGGCATTGAAGGCTACTCCGATGCTAGCTATGCAGGAGATAGAAACAGTAGGAAGTCTACTTCAGGTTAGTTGACCTTTGTTAGGGGTAATCTTGTTACTTGAAGGAGCAAGAAGAATGTGATTGCAAAATCCAGTGTTGAAGCAGAGTACAGGAGTATGTCCAATACATTAGCTGAGCTTGTGTGACTCAAGGCGTTGCTATTTGAGCTTGGAGTTAATCATACCAGTCCAATGCCAATATACTGTGATAATCAGGCCGCCATATATATTGCATCAAACCCTATGTTTCATGAGAGAACCAAACATGTTGAGGTAGATTGTCACTTCATTCGGGATAATATTCAGAAGAAAGTTATATCTACACCCTTTATCAAGTTTGAAGATCAAGTGGCGGATATTCTCACCAAGGGATTGAATGTTACTCCTTTTAAAAAACTATGTTGTAAGCTAGGCATGTGTGATATGTATATGCCCCAGCTTAAGGGAGAGTGTTAGATTATTAGGTTATTGGATACTTCGAGATCCATTTAAGGATCCACTCTCTCTCTCTCTCATATATATGTAATGCATGTTGACTAGAATACACATATAGACCAAACCCTGTTTTTAGGGTTTTGGCCTCCCTTTCTCCACTCTCTGTGACTTTCTTCTTCTTCTTCTCCTCTCCTTCTTCTCCTCTCCGACCCCCCCTTTTTCCACTTCTATCAATGATAAGCTGTCAACCTTTAACCTTTAGATTACCAACTAACAGATGAAGGCCAAAATATTTGATTGGAAAAACTTCAATTTTGCAGCCCATCAAATTTACTCCCATCTGAATCTCTTTATTAGAAAATGCAAGTCCTATTATTGTGATTTTGCACTAATTAACACTTTTCTTCTAATTAATGTAACCTTTAGTCTCCTAAGGATATGACAAAACTACCTAAGTCAATTTTCTCTTATGTTCAATTGGTGCAACTCCTATTCTATTTTTAATAAATTTGTTTTTTAGTTTATCCTTTATGATATTACCACTCATCCATTTAAGCATACACATTTCAGCAATATTAACTTTTTGCGTATGATTATGTTTTACAACCCAACATTCTTATTTAATATATACAAATATAAATTTTTGTGACCTTTTCTGTGCTTCTAACTTGCGTGTTTTCAATCAAGTTAGAGGAATTTTTATTGAGAATTTGGTGAAAATCTTTCTTCTCTAGATTTAGTGCAAGTTTGTGGGAATCCCACGCACTGATTTCATGCTTTTTGCTGTGAAAATTGTTACTGGGAACAGACAAGAAATCAAAGAGAAACCTTCACAAGAAAGGATGTTTGGAGAATTCAAAAGTCCTAGGAAAAAAGAAACACAAGAGAAAAAGGTTCAAGCAGGAAACCAAAAGAACAAGACAGCTACATATCAAAGGATGTTTCTAGCCATTCATAAAGGAAAACACAAAAAAACTGAGTGTTGAATGTATGTGGTTGCATTAGTGTGTTTGTGGTATGTAATTGGGCTAATGGATATCCATTTATTCAGGTATCCATTACTCCCTATGTATTGTACTTTCACTCCTAATCAAGGGAACAAATCAATTTTATCCTTCAAACTTCACAAAAACAATAAATCGTAATTAGTAGCCTTATCAAGGATGGAATGCTGAAAATTGATTAAATAAAAACAACATAAGGAAGAAGAAGAACAAGAAGATTGTCTACACGAATCACAGACCCAGAACAGCCTCGAAACAAACATCATAGGCTACACATGTGATTGTCTCAATATGATCAGTGTTAGCAGGAAAAGACAATTAAACTTAACCTGCAGAAATCAGAAAAAAAGCTCATACCACTTCAGTTTGGTTCTGCAGAGCTTCAACGAGCATCTTTTTGTGGGAAGGTTCAACCCTATGAAATGGAAAAAGGAGTCACATTACAAGCATTTCCCACAAACTGTACACTAAAAGGTAATAATAAAGAATTCTAGCCATAGAATACATTCAAATAGAAGTTACGGAAATCTCTGCAAGTGACACGAAAGTGTAAAAATTTCCAATGGACACATCATAAAACATAAGGAAAATTTCATTATCATTCTCATCAGATATCACCAGAGTAAATTAACAAAATTTGTTGAACAAGGTACACTTTTCATCAAACTATTTTCATCTTTTTTTATGAACTCTCCATGAGCACATCTAACATAAATCAGAACAATACTGGAAATCTTGAATGAATAAATTCTTGAACCTAATGTCATTTCTTTCTCTTGTATGTTGCAGTGACAAGATCACAATGCCTAAATATCATTAATTTTTTGTTTTCATTGCTAGAGGCACTGCTTGGGCCTTGTTCAGTTAGACCAGCAGGTTATGTCGAATATTCCAAGGGAAATTCCTTGACAATAGCCAAGGCTGAGGTGCATCATCCCCCAACACCCCATCCACCCACCATCTTCTTGTCCACTTGATCACACACCCAACAACCTTTAATTTTTAACGACTCTCATCATGAGAACCTTGGAATATACATAAGAAATAAGGCAAAAGATTATTATTTCACTAACAAAAAAGGCCTCTATTTATAGAGGCTACATAAGGACTTAAAACAAATAAGCAATGTTAAACTAAACTGAAACACACACACACACACACCTAAATCCTATTACATCATTTCTTCTCACACTCTCCCTCAAATTGGAGTATCCAACTTGTACAACAGATTTAATAACACAAACAAACTCAACAATACAACATAAAAATAATAACAAGTACACAAATACTGTGTAGAGGAGAAAACCTCCAACCAAGTGGAGGCAACTACTTATCAAGGACAAGTAACAAAGATCTAATCTTGAATAAGATTGAACAACAAAAATTGACACAAGTAGAGTCCACATAGCAACACAACCATCTAAACAATAAACTTACATGTTGGAGGCATGGAAACAATATATGTATGGAAGAGCAATCTACACACACAAATGCCTTTCATGAAGGGAGCCACAAAACAACCCCAAAAAAGGACTACACAAAGAAGATATGAAATATCCTCATTTTTTTATTTTTTTTAAAACCTTTTTACTTCCACCTTTTTTTTTCAATTTTCTCTTTCTCTCCCTCCCCTTCTTTTCTTTCTCTCTCACTCTTTTTTCTACCCTCTCCACTTTTTTTTTCTTTTTCTTTTTCATTTGTGCACACCCTTATTTCTTTTTCTTCTTTCCTCTCTCCTTCCTCTTCATCTTCTCCCATTGTCTACAACCCCAATGGGTGCAAGCCGCAACAGTGAAGTGGGAGGTGGTGGTGAGTGGGCATGCTGGCAACAATAGCATACGCAATTGACAGCAAAAAATTATTGAGGCCTAAAACCCTCCTTAGACGACAAGCATTGCTCCATGAAACTAGATGAAAGCTTGAGACATTTACCTTCTGACCACCTTTCCAAAGAAATTGACACTATGCTCTCCAAGTGATTAGTAATGCAAAACAAAATTAGTAAGTATGTCAAACATCAATCAGAATGTCATTAAAAATCAAGGAAAAACATGAATGTTTACAAAATACAGATTTTGTCTTCGAAATCTTGAATAAGATAAAATCCACAAAATAAGTCTATGACTACTTATATTCAATTTCTAGGCATGCATCATATTAAAAATGCTTTAAAGCATTTTCTTTAAAAATGTTCTGATGCATAAAAGAATCTTAAATTATGGAAAATATAAATGAATGAATATTCACACTAAGAACCTTATAAGAATTTTCATATTCATAGATTTAAAGGATTTAGAATTTTTTTTAAAGTTTTCATATCTTTATTTTATTTTTTGTTTTTATTAGAGAAATAATGTATTAGGTTCTTAGATGTATGCGTGTTTAGTCTCACATTAGTAAAATTGTATTTATTTTTCTTATTTATCCTTTATATAGAGGTTTTATATTTGCTTTTGAAATTATTTCACTTCTACCTAAATCTTATATTCTCTCGTGATATCAAAATTTAAGTGTTAAGAGTCTAAAAGTGTATAAGATCTAGATAAGGAAGAGAAAAATCTCCCAACCATCGACTGTTGCAACCGACTGTCCCTTCAATTTTTTGTTTCCACTACTGGCATGGGGACAAATCTCCTGATCTGGTAGTTCCAGACAGTAGCCACACCGTCTTTGCCACTAACCTCTCTAGCCCTTCTTCACAAGTTCAACAACACTCTCCCTGAACCATAATCCCCTGCCACTATCAGCCTCTCTAGAAAACCTCTCTAAACCCATTCTCCACCCATCTGCCACAGGAAAATCTTGCCAGAACTCCTTAAATTGTTGAAAAATCCTGTCACCACCCTTCCACTGTGTTGGCAGCCTAGGTTTTCCATCCCTGATAGTTGTTGATCTTTTGTTCAAGGAAGGTGTTTGTGCAGGTCCCCAATGATGCTTCAAGACAAAAAAAGGCTAAGTGTGAACTTTTAGGTTCTTGTAGGTGAGGTACCACATTGAAGTAGGGTGGACGTTGTTGTAGACAAGGGCAAAGAAGGAAAAGAAAGATAAGTAGAAAGGAAAAAAAGTGAAGAAAAAATGTGGAAATAAAGGGAGAAAGGGACAATATGCTAAAAAAAGTGAATGCAAAAAAAAAAGAATGAACAAGGAAAGAAAAAAAGTGTTTAATATTCCATCATCAATTTCCAATTATGTTAGTTATATTTTCTCATGTGAGTCTTAACATTATAATAATGTTACTCTGTTAAAGTTGTTTATCCTCCATGAGATCAGTCTTGATGTTGGACAATATCATCCTGTCACTTTTATTGAATAATTGATAATGGTTGTATTAATAGTTGTAAAAGCATGTGTATAAACTTCTTAGGTAGTGTTTGTTTAGGCACTTTAGCTATGCTACTTGAGGGTGGAGTTGCACCATAATTGCATTTAGTTTGAGTAAATCTAGTGAATAGAAGCTAAAATTCAAAAGTGACGTTTGTTACAAATGACAGAACTCCCATCCCATTTTTAATTCTACCCTTCCTATGATTTCGGTATTGGTTTTAATGTGTTAATTGATTGTTAGAATTCTATCATGCAAATATCACTATAATATGATGGAATACTACTTTTCCTAATTTTTTTTATAAAATATTTCCTTGTTAAAATTTTTTTTAGAAGGTGTTGTAAAGATGATGCTAAATGTAGGTAAAGATGATTTTTATATGTGATATTTTTAAAAGGTGCTATAGAATAATTGGGGGTAAATACGTAATTTCATTGAATAAGTAGCTGGGAGCAACCTCCCAACTGCACCTAAGCAGCACCAAAAATATCTTTTGTATAAATAGTGATTAACATAGCTCCATCTTTTTTTATTATGCAGAGCTAACACATTTGTCAAAATGTATAGTTCAAGCACAATCATTGTAAGGAATCATGCCAAATTTAACAAATGTGTCCTTTTTATGTGCAGGTATTCATATGTTGACTAAGTCTAACGATATCAACAATGAATTAGTGTTTTCACCTGTTAAAGTGTGGCTAACAAGAGTTTGATCTTTTTTTTTATTTGTACAACATTACTATTACTTCTAATTAGTATCTATTTGTTATGTATCTTCTTATTCAGTTTGTTATAATTTGTTTAAATATATTGCAAGTTGGATACTTCAACTTGAAAGAGAATGTTAAAGAAAATAATGTTTTAGGTTTTTAGTATATGTGGGTTTAGTTTCACATTGATAGAGTTGTATTTCTTTATGTAGGTTCTATATATATAGGTCCTATGCTTATAAAATCATTCCACTTTGACTTGTCTCTTGTATCCTCACAGTTATAAATAAAATTATTGATAGTGTCAAAATAAGAAATAAAAACAACATTTTCAAAATTCATCACACTATAAAATCTCCTTTCATTATAATGTATTTGAACATTTTAATATGCATAGAATTGCGACAATAACAAGTTTTCTTATGTTTGGACAATAAAAAAATGCACATCTCAAATAAAAAGAACCTCAATCAAGTACCTAGCAAAGAGTACCATCCTCTGCAAAGCTGATGCTCTCTGCAATGGTAGAAGTCCCTCAAACTCGGAAGCAGTATAAGAATAGCCTGAAAAATCATCAAGATGCTTGAAAGCACCAATTCGACGACACAAAGATTCTGCAGTAGACTAACAAAACAGAGCAAGTCACAAGATAATACAACTAAAGATCACAAGTAGCTTTATTACAAACAGTGATACAAGCACAGGTAACCTTACTGACTTACCTTGTTATCTCCAGTAACAACTATAACACGGATACCAGCAGATATGCAAGATAACATGGCATTTTTCACTTCTTCACGTGGTGGATCAAGCATTCCAACCTAAAAACAAACGAGAGAATTTTCTATATAGAGAGAGAAATTTAAAAGGCAAAATCCATGCCTTTTGGAAAAAGAAAAAGCATGGAATACCAATGAGAATGAGAACACATAAAAAGTATGGAAATAAACTTTTCCGTTCAGGAGAGGCAGTAACAGAATAAGAAAACAAGCACGTAAAATTAAAAAGACAAAATCCATTGTTTGCATCATGAAAAATCCCAAACTAAAAACATTGCATTAGGTTAGAGCTACCAAAAGAACATTTAAGCTCTATTACATTTGTCTAGTCCTTTTCATTGGTACCTTTTAAATTTGGGACCTTGCTCCATAAATAGATCAGGAATATTATATAAAAAAGCTCTATTTCATTTGAAATCTTTGACTAAAAAATCAAACTATACAACTGCTAGATTTATCATTTTATTCTTCTTTTTTCACTTGATGAAACAACAATTTGCTGTTTGCATTGCTGAACCTGAAATCAAAACAATGAATCATCACCATGGCACTCTTGATAACAGCAATAAGGAATCACCACCATTTCAAAATTGCAGCAGCCAGGAACATCCCTTAACAAATAATCTTTGATATGTACTGAGCAAGTGCCAGGTAGGACTGCAGCTAAGAACAGCTATGCCAATGCCAATGGTAAATTCTATGCCAAATGCTCTTCTATCGATAGGAAGGGTCACTACTAAATTCCTCACAAGATTTCCAAGCGCAGATGTGGGATTATATCATTAATGAGGAATTGGAAATAATCCGACATTTCTGGAGATATGCCTGGAAGAATCCGCAGAGGAAGACACTGGTAATGTGGGATTATTTTTCCTAACACAATCTACTTAAAGCCTTTTGAAGAACACATACTATATCTTTCTCCTAGTGGTTGTTCCATGAATACTTGTTTAGACAAAATACCATATAAGAAAGCATTCTTTACATCAAATAGATAGAGCTGCCAAGACAGATTCACTACATCAAAAGAAGAACTCGTATAGAAGTAAAGCAAGTAATAAAAGAAAATGTTTATACATAATTGAGTCCATGGGTCTAAGTGAAAGCTTGCACCACCAATTAAGCTTTGTACCAATCAATGGTACACTATACACTTGATGGTAAACACTCATTTACAACAAACTATCGTTACACATTCAGGATGAGTCACAAAATCCAAGTGCCACAAGATTTGAGTGGTACCATGAGACACTAATAAACCTGCAATGGACATTGTTGTTGTTGCTCAATAACCGAAGTGCCATCAACTGAGGTGGCAAGCTGAGCAATGTAGAGGCAAATAGGTTGAGGAATAGGACAACTAGTGTCATGACTTTCTAAACTCCCAAAATATGGTGTGAATCCAAAGAAATGAACATTCATTAAAACACTGTAACATGTGAGAGGACGATAACACCAATCTTTTTGGGTTCTAGAATACCAACACTTACCCAACCTAGGAGAAACATCCCTTACAAAAGCAATATAGCCGAAGACCTCAAGTGGAGTGAGAAAATAACTCATTACGATTATTATGTCTGGGAGGTTTCTCCCTTAGCAACAAAGATGAGAGCATACAATTAATAAGATATTATATAATGAAAACAACATTAGACCACAAATATTTTAGAAAGTTCATCATAAATATGATGGTGTGAACAATATCAAGAAAACATTTATGCTTTCTCTTTGTCACACCATTCTGTTGAGATGTATGAATATAAGAGGTCCAATGGATAATGTCTATGACAAAAAGATTGAAGATCATTTTGTAAAAATTTTAAAGCATTATCAATATGGAAGACTCTTGAAGTACTGGCAAATTGACTTAGTCTGCCTACAAAAAACCTTTTAATAATATCAGATGCATGACATTTATCCTTCAAAATTTACACCCATTGAACTCTAGAATAATCATCAACAAAGACTATAATAATGAAAACCAGAAACAAATGAGACTGTACAACATCCTATATGTCACAATGAAGTAACTCTAATAGACTCATACTAGAGGATAACATCCAACACTTACAAGTAGCATGATAATATTTACCTAATTGACATACTCACAACTAAAAGGATCAAATTGCCTATCACAACTTGCATGGTGAGGGATGACCCAACCAACAATGTCATAAAAGCAATGACTTAATGGTAGTCACAACAAAAACAAGTTCATGAGGTATCTCATTGAGAGCTAGCAAGTACACCCTATGTCTATGTTCATGATCCAAACCAATCCTCCTCCATGTTTTCCTCCATGTTTATATATCCTAAAAGGTTTAGTGAAAAGGGAATAAGATGAGAAAACGAAAAAATTTGTTTGGAAGTGGCACTAATTGAAAGTAAATTAATAGGAAAATCAAGCACAAAGAGGGCTTTCTCTAGAGTAATCTAGAAAGTGGTGTGAACCACCCTTTCACAAAATACAGGGTAACTCCATCCATCAACAGTGCAACAGAATGGATATCAGATAACTTAAAGAAATGGATAAAAAGGTCATTAGCACCTAACATGCAAGAAGAAACACTAGTCTATGATTCAAGAACAATCACTGGCTACTAGCAAGGCATTGTTACTTTTGACATGGTGGTATGGGCATTTAAAGCTATGTTCTATGTGGTCACATATAAAGCAATTCATCATGGAGATGGTACCATTGATTTTAGAATCAGAAGTGTTAGTATTAGACAATAAAAGCTAAGCTAATGGAGGTCTTCCATACATGTCCTGATGGTGGTCCAAGCCCTGATTGTTCCTCTCACAATGCTTGCATGGTCCAAGACCACCACAACCACTTGAGGTATGCCTCTTGCCATGCGTACTACATTCCCAATGACCTCAAGTCAAAGAAACTAAATCTAACTATTCTATAATAGCATGAGTGGTAGTAGAAATGCAGTAAGTTGAAAGTTAAATACAAACATTTAAATAAACTTCATATATTTCAATAAAAGTTGATAAAATTCAGATATAAGTGATTTAAATAAATAATTTCTTCAAATAAACTACATAACTCCAGAATTTCTCATCTCACATAAAAAGAAGAGTATATATATAAAATACAAGTGGTTTTTCAAATTTACAAATGTCTTCCTCCCACATAAACATAGTCTATAAAACTATGTACTAAAACTACCATACAATAAATAATATATCATTTTACAGAGACAATACGACAAAAACTTGTTTCTAGCATACTGAATTTACTTTTGATATGTCAAAAATACAACTTGACACAATTCAACAAAGTTATCATGTTGTTGACTAACACAACATGAATGGACTGCAGGTTATAGATTGACACAAATAGTGTATAGACCACTTCTAACCTTATGTTCCACTCTCAGTACAATACAACTAGTGTTCAGACACAATGTCAATCCATAAATAGTGCTCTGAGGCACCTTTGACACCTCTATGATGTAGATATGTCATTACAAAAAACCACTTCATCAAACAGCTTCTTGACATTGCCACAGATCCCACAAGACACCATCCTTTTCCAATAAAATGAGTAGGCGACATCAATGTCATACTTGACAAGTATGTCGAGCAAGCAGTTGCAGACCTTAAGAGATGGTTTATGCACCAAGTCAAAAACTTTGACGGCTTCCATGGGTAGTCAGGTGCAGGCATGGCCATAGATGAGGGCAAGGAGGATGCCATCATGTGGAGGAGGAGGGAGGGAGGAAATGAAGGCTGTGGCAGTGTTGAAGCAATGGAAGGAAACAAGGGTGCAGGGGGTAGTCAAGCTTCGTTGAGGGAGGGTCTGGCAGTAGGTTTTCCAGGCCCACCACCTGGACAGTTGAAGCAAACGAGCTGGCAGCTGGCAGTGGTTCTAGGCCCACAAGAGGCCAACAAAAGGCATGGTGTCGTGCATGGGAGGCTAGCGACTTTTGTTGGAGTGACCAATGTAGGGAGGCTAACAACTTCTATATGTCCATATACCAAATACACATATTATGTCTATTACAGTATTTTCTTCTTAGGGTTATTATTATAATATGATAATGGGATATCCATTTATGTATCCAAAACCCCATAGATATAACTATAATCCCTCGTTAGTATCTCAATTACATTCATATTTACCTCTCACAATGTATAAAATTAAAAATCTATACGTTTTAAATAGTTATGAAACCTTCAATTGACAATTACAACAGCAATCAACCAATCATTGTTCTAACGCCCCTATATAAGTTTGACAAAATGAAACTAAACAATACAACATTTTTCATTGAAAGCAATATTTATACACCAGGCCAAAGAATGCCATCTTAGCTTTGTCATCAGGAGAGTCTGTTATCGACCAGCATTCTCTTCAATACAAAAGTCAACTATCATATAATTTAAATGTTCTAAGTCCTAACTAATTATGAAACCCAACAGGAATATACAAAAAGATTTATAAATTCCAGAAAATATTCTCCAATTTCAGATGAAAACAAATGCCCTGTAAAATTTAATTATTTCTGACAAAATGATGCAGGAGCCACTAGTAAAATAACCAAAAAAATTAAAATAATTGTTTCAAATTTCTATGCTTTCCATCAAAATAAAAATCTGTACATTCTAAATAGATATGGAAGCTTTGATGGACAGCAATAAAACAACAGTCAACCAACCAATAGTTTAACCCCACTATATGAGGTTGGTAATGTGAAACTAAACAACACAACTTGAAATTTATTTTTTGTTGAAAGTAGTATTTATATACCAGGCCAATGAATGTCATGCTAGCTTCGTCATCTGGGGAGAGTGATTGTTGATCCACAGGCATTCTCTTCAATGCGAAAGCCAAGCATCTCAGTGAATCCCTGCCAGCAAAACTAGCCCACCAAAATATGTACATTAGGTTGTATAAATGGTAACAATCAAAAGCAATAGAATAATGGGACAAATGTGTTCAATCGAAAGCTAAGCAACTAAGAACTTTCCCTCTCACCCTGTCTCATGAACCATGATAGAAGAATGGGACAAATGTGTTCTTCCAAGAACCATGTCAACAAACTCCCACAAATGATGAGCCTCCCTAATGTCCTTAATCCTCAAACCATTGCTGATTTTCTCTCTATCCATTCTCCATTTCAACATATTCTTTCAGACTTTTTACTCAAACATTTTCCAGATTTACAATATAGTTTACTGAATTTTGGGAAAGGAATGTAGGATGTGATGCCATTAATGACACACTCATTTTTCTCGTTCTAAAGAAGATGAGGGAAGTGGATCTAAGGGATTTCAAACCTGTAAGTCTCATAAATATAAGCATGAAAATCACTAAAATTCTAGCTAACAGACTGAAGATGGTGATAAGAAAACTCATTCACCTTGCAAAATGACTTTTAGCAACAAAGGAAGATTGATGGATGGGTTTGTCATATCTTCAGAAACTCTACTAGAATCATATGTGAATCTTAGGGATTTTTTGTGTGTGGCAAAAAAACAGAAAAAGAAAAAAAATCAAAACTTTTAGGAAACAGAAATTTTAGAAATTTAGAATTTCTGTAGTTATTTGTACACAACAAAGAAACTCAAGAAAATCTATTTGAGCATTGTTTGTGAACAGGGAAAATTTAAAAAAATCTAACAGAAATTATGTGAATGGAAGTTTGGCTTCTCCTATTTTCTCATTATATTTTTGAATAACCTCATTCCATGTATTTGGTCTCATCTTCCCATCATGTATTTTTGCATTACCTTCATTAATCAACTCACAAAGAATGTTTAAACTTTTTCATCTGCCTTTGCATTTCATGTTGTATAATGTTTTCCACCTGTCTTTGATTTATCCAAACTATTCATATCCTATGATAAAACAACACTTCATATCAAACAAAGTAGCATGGCAAATATTTAAATATATAAAACAACACAATCAAAAACAAATGATGTACACTACATTTTGATATGCTAATCAACACAATAAATAAACAACATACACAAGTGTAATGCAAAATAAATGACAATGCGAAAGTTTTCTATAGGATAATAATTTTGGATCCAAACTATCTGTATGTTATCTAAACTATTCATATAGTTATACAATGCCTTTCAGATGTGTTAGTTTTGAACCCAAAATTTTCTTATGAAGGCATTTCAATTTCACACTGGAATTTACACCTCTTCATTTTCATCTTTCTTCAAGTTTAGAGCATTGATGGCTCATATGACATGCCTTGGTTATTAGAGATTGGACAAAAACACTAGATTTTTTCACAATTTGTACCAACGTAGAATACATAATGAAACAAGAGGGCATTACCATATAAGACAGAACCAACACAAGATCATTACAAAAAGAGAAATGATAAACAAGGAAATTACAAAACCAGCTTAATCAATGAAAATCAAGAAAAAACCCTCCCTTATTGAAAAAATGAGCAACACTACCTCACAGTTTCAGCGGCAATAGCTTAAAGCAATGGGGGGCATTTCTGTCGTTGCCTATAGGGAACAAGGTGATCTCTTCAATGCACACAAATGAAGGTGGAATGAGGTGTACAACTTTTAGTGGTCTAGCTTACAATGAAAAAGAAGACATTGGAAGAAGGCGACCTCTTCGGGAAGAAGACATAGATGTCTCCATGTGCAAAAGATGAGGAAGAGAAGTGATTGCCCATATGGAAGAGGGTGATCTCTTCAACGTGTGCAAACAGGGTTGGAACAAAGCAAGCAACTTCTGGCAGTCAAGCTTGCAACAAAAATGGAGACGTTAAAGAAGGTGACCTCTTTGGGAAGAAGACATCATTGTCTTCATGCCTTTTAGGTAAAGAAGAGGAGTGCTGGCACCTTGGGAAGAAGACGTCCTCTTTGAATGAAGGAAAAATGAGGCGCGAGTGGTGGAATTTCAAAGAGCAAAATGAGATTTTGAAGGAGGGGAGGTTTGTAAATTAGGAAAAAGATTCTTTTTATACTAAAAATAATAATTTTCTTTTCTCTAATTTCTAAGTGGCACAAACACCTTAATTTTTGGATTTTCATTTCCACAATTTTTAGATGGCACAAACCCCTTGAGTTATTTGCAAAATATACTTCCATAAGAAAATTAACTGTTAGCTTCCTTATTGATGTGCTGAGGATATATAACTTCCCCATGAAGTGAGTCACTTCGGTTTGGAACGTACTTCAGCTAAAGGGGAAATGCTGATTGAAGGAAACAAAATGGATACTTTTTCCTTTGGTAAAGGGGTTCGAAAGCATAACCTGCTTTCATTTTTGCTCACATTTTTCCTTTGGAAGAGAGGTTCAAAAGTGTAACCTACTTTCACATTTGCTCTTCAACTTGAGAGGGGATGTTCTGGTATTTAAGTGTAACAAAGCAATTCAGGAAGGGTGGCTAGAGGTATAGGCTGTTTTAAGATACAATGTAAAGATCTTGATCCTCTAGTATGCTGACAACACACTTATTTTATGATGCCAAAAATGATCAAATCCATAACTCAATTTCCTATTTCATGTATTCAAGACCTCAACCTTCAAATTAACTTTCAATATGCCTTTTGAGATGGCATAGTGAGGAAGATTAACCAAGGCTAACCATTGAAATGACCAAATGTGGCCCGCTTGACTTCAGACTGAGCCACCAAGATGGTTGGTCAAGGATCTCAGACTTTTGGTTTTCTTAACTAATGTTTTTAACGGCTTCCAACTCAGAAGCAATTTTGCCATCTAATAAAGGAATAAATGAAAACTCAGTACCTTTGTGTAACATGTTTCAGGGAATTTGGCCTCTGGCACATGATCAGTAGGCCTATGTGGGCGAAGTGGAATGCAATAGCACCAAGTGCTTCTTTCTTCTTGCTGGTTGGGAGGATCCAGTGTGGCTTGACCACAAATGGGTTTGTAAGTGCAAATCACTGATCCAAATAAGAGCATTCACATGGAAACCCTCTTGGGATGGGTGGTTAAGAAAGTGGTTAGATCTAAATAGGATGTGAGTTGCATTCATGCAGGTAGGATGCTGAGGACAAGTATCTCCTATTTTTCCTATGGTGAATGGCTCTATCCAGAGGGATTTGGAACAGGACACTGCCATAATTGGTCACTCATGCCATTAGCTGAAGCAATAAGGCTCAACTAAGAGGCACAAATTCTTTTAAACATCCACCCCCGACAAATGTCATATACGACTAGTATTTTTCAGAATTCTTTTTGTATATGCCATGCAAAAAATGTTTGGGACATTTCAAGTAAAAAATATTTTGAATTCACTTCAGCTACAATGCTGACTCATTGTGAACATAATAAGAATTTGATAGGATATCTTTTAGCAACATATTACTAAAATAATAGGAATAACTATTTCAATATTTCTATGCATTGTTATAGTATCATGTCATATATGAATTATGTGCCTATTTTTTTCATGTGAATTTATTATTTTAAATGAAATACCTGGGAGAAAAGGATTCATGTGGCTAACTCATGTAATACAATTATGATTTGGATTTTTTTTTTTATTCTTTTTTGTTATTTTAAATCTTTAAATATATATATTTACAATAACAACAATCTAAGCCACAACACCACTACATAAGGTCGACTACATATATCCTTTTCTTCCAAGTATTTCTATCTATTGTCAAATATTTAGTTTAAAATATTTATATTTAAATAAATTATTTATTCCTTGCTTCTTTAAGTAGAGTCTTTTCCTAAATTTTAGAAATTATTAAATCTTCAAATCCAAATCATGTCAATTCAAGTCCTCAAATCGAATCAATGCTTCCCAGTAGCCTCAGTGAGGGAAAGCTGTCAGCAGCAAAATGAGATTTATTATGATGATTCATGCCATTTGCTGGCTGTCTGTTAGCAAATATATCCTTTCTAGACAGGATGACCCTTTCCCTGACGGACTAATGGAGCAGACCAAATTAATGTTTGGGTTGTGCATGAAGATTTTCATTGTGCATGTTCCCTTCTAATTCTCTTATATTTATTTCTGGTGCTTCTGCTATTTGATTCTGTAATTCTTGGCCTTTTCAGTTATCTTGTATCATTTGGTGGAACTTACAGAAAATGATCCTTCCTTTTTTATTTATTTTCAAAAAAAAAAGTTGTCCACAAGGATCCATGCATAACACAGGTAGCAAATGCATTATGTTCGAAATAAATACTGTCAAGAAAATCAAACAAAAAACACAAGGAGAATGGAACTGCAAGATATAAAGTACAGCAGCACTTTTGAAAAGTTTTGATTCCAATAGCCCTTTGTTTAAAGATATAACAGTACATGCAATATAATGTCTAAATGAATCATTCTCAACTGGAATTCTGCAGGATTTTATCATTTGTTTTAGCCCTAGAATCCTTTCCAGGTATAGAAACATGAATTTTTATCGCTAACTTCTACTACAGAACAAAAATGACCTCATTTAAGATAAAAGAATGGCAGTAAACCTTTGGAATCTAGCCTCCAATTCTGCACGAGTATCAGCTGTTAGGGGTGCAGAAGACCCATCATCATTGCAAAGTATATGTGTGCATCTTGACATGATACTCTCTGGAGCACCTTTAGAGAACATAATCCCCTGCTGCTTCCGGCTGCAAAGTACACTCATCATTTTTCGATCACGAGAAAATTCCAAAGCAGATATCTGCAAAACAATCAACAAATTCATTTTGATCACTGTGTTATCCTTGATATGTGGAATCAACAAATTCATCCTAAAATAACACTAGCTAACATTTATTTGTTGTAAAATAAAGTCATACATCTTTTAACCATTTGAGGTTAAGTTGCAATAAGAGAATATGAAGATAATAGAGAGCATTGAGGCAATAAAAACAAACAATTATAACTTAACTATCTTGAACTAGAACACCATCCATAAAATAATATAAAAGAAAAATTGAAAATGTTTACTTATCATGCAACTCTGTAGTGGATCCCTAAAGATCACCTGTTTTACAATTTTGCACTGTTATGAAGAGCTAGATGAAGACGTTGATTGATTTTTGATCAATTAACTTAAGTTTTTATTGACTTGATGATTGTGGACTTACTACTTGTTAGTTTAGTATGCATCCTTGATGGTTGTAAGCTTTTTGGTTTAACGTGTCATTGATTCATTGAAGATTGTGAACTTGTTGATTTAATATTTACCTTGATGAAGTTGGACATGTCACTTTGATAGTATCTTCACAGTAGTGGTTTTATGACTTTAATAATAACCATGCATATTTATGTTAATCAAGTATAGTTGTTAATTGCATTGCAAGTGATTTAATTACAGTTTACTAAATTTTTACATATAATTTGTAATTATATTTATTTCAATTAATTTTATATTATTATTCCGTTTTTTGAAAAAAAAGCCCATTTAAACATCAGTTTATAAAAAAAATTTGTTCTTCTTAATATGTGACAAAAGTAGGTTTTTCCACCAACATCATTTTTGTTAAAGTTGTTTCTTGGTCAACAATTGCTATTATCAGGTACACTGCATTATTTGGAAATGCAAGTCACCATACAGTATTTGGCTTTTGATGCACGGGAAGATACCGACAAAAAAATACAGGAAGCAATTGAGCACCACAAGATAATTTGAACTGCAAATTTTGTAATCAAAGAGTATAAAAACTCAAAGATCTGTTCCTCAACCATTAGATAAGCAAAGGGTAGTGGAGATGCCTAATGGCGGAAGTCATTCAAGTAGGCATTCTTTTTGACTTGGTGGAACATTTCCAGGTGCAGAGTCTGCAGATGCTTAGAACTGGAGGAAAAGATCCGTGGTGAAGCTCAAATCTCTATCAATGACTATGAAATTTGCTAATCAATTTGGCTCCACCATAATGGGTTGTCTTTGAGAATAGGTATGTGCTGTAGAGGACATTTTCTGGAAAGCTAGGTCCGTTTTCCTTGAGAACCGATTTTCATATTCTTGTAAGCTTTTTGTCAGTCCGTGTTTTATTTTTGGATGAAACTTACTGACTAATAAGATTTGACCTTTTCCATTGTCAAAAAAGTTCTTTCTTGGCATTTCTTGTAGAACTTGTAAGAGTGAAGTCTCAGTACAAGATTGTTATGCAAGGGATGCAAACGGTTACAAATTATCTGCAGATACATGTGGCCATATCCATTTTTGAAGTGAATGCAGATATCCACGTCCATTTTTGAGCATATACGGGTACCAATGTCAATAGATTTTATGAAACAAACAGATATGGGTAACAATATGATTTTTTATTTTTGCATATATAAATATTTTACGAACAAACATGAATAAAAGCATTTTATGGATGTTTTCACAGATACGAAAATGGACAATCATATATGCAATATATAACATATTATGCTTCTTTATTAATTTATGAAGTATAAATATAAAACATACAATATTAATTATTTTAAGTTAAATTATATAACTTATTAGTTTAAATTAAAACTTTCTCATCAAATAAAATCTTCAGGATTTTTTACTTGCACACCATCAAAAAGTTTAGCAAGTACTTGTATGTGATTCAAAATTTATATTTACCTACAACAACAATTCAAACCATAATACAAGCATGTACTTACTTGCCATTAAAAAAATATTCATTTTACTCTGATATCTCTATTGTTATCCTTGATAGATTAACTACAAGGATATTCTAATTAGAACATAAATTTTTAATGGCATACAAATAAATATGTTTTTTTTGCATAGCATACAAGTAATTATCAAAATTTTTGATGGCATACAAATACAAAATCCAAATCTAAAGCATAACTAGTAACTCCCTTCTTCCTTACTCTCCCTTTCATGTGGGACTAGTATCCATTAATCATGACAAAAATCGTGTTGCAAAGCATCTTCATTCAAAGTCTGCTGCACCCATGTCCTCCAACATTTGTATCTAAAATTTGTACCTGTTTCCTCTAATATTTGTATCATATCCATGTTTGGGATAATTCACATACACTGTTAATATCCATTTTAATTCTGTATCTATACCTTAAGAAAGTGGATCACATATTTCACATCCACATACTATCATTATCTGTGTTGATATTCAAAATGTTGGAAATGAATGTGGTCTAGAAACGTGATGGCATTCCAATTGTTGCATACACAGATGAGATGATGGAGAAAGCTTTCCTAAAGTAGAAAAAAACAAATCATGGACTACGATTAGGGTTCAACACCACATACTTCATCCACTTCGTCAAGGAAGCTATGGGGAATGGAACCAATATCATTCCATTGGCAGAGGAAGATTCTCACTTGCCTGTCAGCATCCCTAGTTACATGGTAGTTTCCTATTTGTCTGAAGGTTATTGGCTTGCTTATGTATTAGTGTGGAAATGCATCACTCATATTCTTGGCCTGCATTTATGTGGCTGCTCACACCTCACATGGAAAATCTGTTACAAAAGTGTATAGAAGTAAATGAGTAGGTGATTAAGACTGCTTTGCTGCATGTGTCAGAAAGCAAGGGACTACAATCACCTATTCTTCAGCTAGATGGAATCATTATTCCCATGGAACTAGCTACTTCCAAAAATGATGCAGGGTGGTGTCTCAATTAACTCTGTTAAAACAAAGTCCCACATTGTTAAAAAAGTAACAAAACCTGACCTTATAACACTTACTACCAATCAGTTTTGAGTTGACCTTAGAACTTCTTGTAGGCCACTTGTAGACATATAAAACATAAAAAACCAAAAGGGAACATATTGAGACAAAACCCTACATCAATAAAAAAAGAAACAGAACTTGACCTTATATGAACAAAACCAACTACTCACTATCAATTGATTTTCAATTAGTATTTCACAAACTTAGTAGTGGATCTCTAATCTAAAATATCCAACTTATACCAAAGAGGTCCACGGTCCATCTGGAGCATCTTTAGGTGAAAAACTTTCCACCACCATGGCTAGCACCATTTTACATCTATACCCTTGTCATTGACCATCTTGGTCAAATCTTTGGTCTTGATTGGTTCTTATTTATCTAATCATGGTAGTATCTTCTTTCGATGACACTGTTGAATGATGGGAAAACAACAAAGGATGCTATAGACCAATATTAGCATCAAATGACTTGCATATAATCCACCATGAGCCCCAAGCACGTACTTGTCGAGCATCACTACTCACTAGCAATAGAAGTAGAATGTAATTTGACTAGAATATTGAGGTACTTCGTATTTGGAAAATAGTGTGTACAATAGGCTTCTATAAAAAGGGTATATAATAGCAGGCAAGTACCTTTTTAAACTGGTGTTCCCAATAATGGTTACAGTATGATGCCCGTTCATGTTTTGTCAGCATGTTTAGTGCTGAAGGCATAGAGTCAAAACCAGGAAGACCAACCTGGTACAATAAATGTAGAAATTTAGATTCCAAAAAGAACACTGCTAGTACATAGTTTTTCTATTCAAAATAAAATGATTTATTTTAGTATAGTGAGCTGATGATTTTAGTATAGTGAGCTGATAATTTCAGTGTAGTGAGCAGCACTTTTATAGAGATCGTAAGAATGCAATACCTTTTCCACTAAAACTCGGAGAGCAACTTCTGTTGACTCGCCAATTTTTTCATAATTTCTCTTGTCAGGATTGTATTGCAAAGTAGACTCATTACACAGTGCTGAGCACATTGATATGTGAAGGAGGCAGGGAAACTGAGCAGGAAATTCAAGCTAGACAAACAATAAGAGGGGAATAATCATCTTAAAAATTGCAATTATACTACAGAATCAAGAAAATATATGCAGCAATTAAGTTAAAAATCTCTAATAAAAAATACAATTGGCAACGTGATTGTTACAACATTTTTACAAAATGGGAAGAAAGAAACGAAAGATTATTGTAACAGCTGGCACAATAGCAAGTACTCCAAACCATGAGAAGATAATTGACCATTCAATATTGCAATTTGACAAACTGATTATATCATATGTCATGCTGTAAGTTATAATTTATACATGAATTCTCCTTAACTAACTAGTCTCTAAGCATAGAAAAGAAAAATTAAATATAAAATGCACATTATACGTTTGTCTTCGATCTTTTCCAGAGAATTCTTGTGAACATGAAATCAAACATCAACACATGTTGATGAATTTTGCCAACATGTGTTGGTTACAACTTGTCAATACAACATCTGCATCATACTGATTACAGGCATGGTAATTTTGTGAACAAAAAGTGATTTCTTTACTAGGCTTCCACCAACATTGACTCCAAATCTGTCAAAATTTTGATAACATGTGTTGGTTTTCAACTTACCAAAGTCCCAAATGAAATTTGCATTTGAAAATATGCTTGTAAGTTAGTATTGACAGTTATTACATTTGAAGTTTTACGCAAAAAAACTTGAATTAAAAGCATACCTGCTGTCCAGATGCATCGGATATGAAACCATCTGGAGCATATGTAGTCCCACTAACAGTGAAGTCTGTTGTGACAGGACCATGATGCACAGAACAAACCACACAAATCTACTCCAGAATGAACAGATGAACAAAATGTATTGAGAGATGAGCATACAAGAAATTAAACCAGAATGAACAGATGTGCAGACAGATGTGAACGCATAAAGTATGTGAATCAACTTTCCTGTAAGACTAAATGTCACTAAAAGTCTAAAACTATGTAAAAATGTGTCACTCCAGAAATGCATGTTCATATTACTTGTGCAACGTGAACCTGTTTACCATCTGCATATAACATGGGAATGTAACTGACATTTAGCCACACTAAGATGATACATTAGAAATTGTAGATATATTACCTTAGAAACAGACATCATGTTGGTTGTAAGAGTTCCAGTTTTGTCACTGCAAATCACAGTTGTGCATCCCAACGTTTCCACAGAAGGTAGCGATCTTACAATAGCATTCATGCGAGCCATTCTTTTAGTTCCTAGTGCCAAACATCTAATTGAGCATTGGAAGAACATCATCAGTGGGATAACAATGTCGTATAAGATCACAATTTTAATGTCTGATGACATGGAATTAAAGGAGTAACATATGGAGTGAAATAATATGATGAAATAGAATCATGGATTTAGAGCCTAACAGAATCCATAGATCATTACCCAAAACATCGTTCAACCATATGAAATCAATGGTCCAACCATAAAAAACCTGATTTAATCCAAGATGGTTGGACCATTGGTTTACTTTTTAAAAGAATGAATGGAACTAAAATGCATTTGTGCAACATCACTTTGAAAATACATTGTTTAAAGACCCTAACATAAGCATGGATTGTAACACAAATGACATTGTGTATAGGAAACAAAGAATTAAACTTCAATTTCGTGTCAAGCTTTGGTGAAGTGAAAAAATAACACGTATCTGTAAAATTTCAGTATATAAGTGTCATGTTGACGGAAACATGGAAAGGAAAATTACCTTGTGTAAATAAAACTATCATGGCTACATCAATTTCAAAGTCATGTCAATAAGTTGAAAAGCCAATATGTACCACTGAAATTTCACCAAAATGTGTTGATCTTTGATTCCATGATAGGAACCCAATTATAGTGTATTTAGCAATATACTTATATCCATGGATGATCGTAGAAAATTTTATTTTACATTGAGTTAATAATCATAATAAGAGAAAGCATTTCATTATACATAACATAATTTTGTTAAGAAATTCCGTTTGAAAGGTAAATAATCAAATATTTTTGAAAGCTGAAACAACAATAGGAGTAGCAAGAAATTGAAAACAGAATAGGAAAAGGAATCCATTCAAAAGAAATGGACTCAGAAATACAAAAAATAACCATATCTTGAGTTAAATATCCGTTTGTAATGCCAGCATTAAATCAGCCAAGTGGAGATGATGATATTCATGAGAACTTTTGCCAAAGTTTCTTGCATCAGCTCCAAACTCAAGTATAGGCATAACTGCTCTTTATTATTTATCAGACTCAAAGAATACCCAGTTGCTTTTTTATGAAACATAATTTAAATTTACCTCTAAAATGATACTCACGTTGTGACCACAGCAGGTAGACCTTCAGGAATGGCAGCAACTGCCAGAGCAACAGCAATCTGTGGATTATAGCAACAAATAAGAGACTAGTTAGGAAAATCATGCTAGGTTTTTTGAAGGGAAGTTCCTGTTGACAATAATATCTAATCTAGAGATGAAAGAATCCAAGCAAAGCTATCAAAAACATTGCCATATAATGACAAAGAAATGCTAAAAAATATCATTACAAGGATTTTTCATCGAATAACAAAATCTGATTAGGCTCTGATAGTACAGATTATGTCATTGAAAATACAAAAATCACATAAAAATAAACAAACAAACATATAAAATGAAATTTTCAAAAAAAAACTTACAGGAAAAAATCCTGAAATAATGAAAAATTGAAAAAAAATGGAAAAATAAAAAAACTGAAACATCCACAACAGTTTACAGAATCATGGATAATTACACAAAAAATATACCTTGAAATAATAAATGGCACCTCGCAAGATACCACCATGCGAAGGATCACGAAAGTGACCAATATTTACAACCCACACAAGAAGACAGATGCCTGCAATAACCTAACCAGATAGAAGATGCCAGCACTAAACATCATCACGTGGGAAAAGAAGCTTACCAACACCATGTTAATGCAAAATAAGAAAGAATATAACTGATCTATAAACGGGTATGATTTACTTGCTAATATAATTTATCTATGCTCAGGAATGATTTACTTGCTAACAACTCTGTTGACTGGAAGAATGCAAATCAGCTAACAATCAATGAAAAATCATGCCATGGATGTAGTCAACCTATAGTTTTATGTGAAAGAAAACAATCACACCATTGACTTTCTCTCGGAGAACCATTTTCGTTTAAGTTTTTTTTTAATCAAAGTTCCCTGATCAATTCATGGGGTGGGGGCCCAAAAATAAAAACCTTGATACAAAGATGGGGGATTCATTGAGACTTACATACAATTATGACCAAATCGTACAACCTGTTACCATTAATGAATCATTAGGACATATCAGTTTCAATTTATAAGCAACCCCTTAAGTTCATCAGAACAGTAATTATTCAAGAATGATGGATCTATATTTTTTTTTATTACATATTTGAGCAACTTTCTAGAGAACGAGCATTGACACGATAATAAGGTTATTCCATTAGGAGCTGCAAACAATGTGTTCAAATTCTAAGAAACAGTTTCTCTATTTATAGAGATAAGATTATTTATAATTAAACCTTCTTAAGACTCCAATTGGTGGGAACCTTGTACGCTGGATTTGCCTTTTTTAACATTTGAGCAACTTCCTAATGTTCCAAGGATCATTTGTGAGTTCTTTTAAAAGGAAATTGATGAATGATCCCAAAGCTTTGAAAAACACTTTTAGGCAAGAGAAAATAAAGTACACCTATAACTAAGACTTAAAAGGCTTGTTACAGGATGTGACAAGGGTTCGTAAGGACTAAGTTGTGGCTAGAGCACTTTCCTCTCTTCCTAAAAAAGTGAAACTGCTTTAGTAATTTTCTTATGTCCTTGACGATAAAACCATAATTACATGTCCAGTAATTGCATTATAGAGATATGAAAAGTATTAAATTGGAATACGAATAATCACCTTAGCAAGAAAAGTGCCAAATTCATCAAGTTTTTTCTTCAGAGGAGTTGAATCCTATAAGATAAAAATGGTAGTAAAGCAATAACAACTTTTGCAATACAAAAGAGATTGATATACAGAAAATAGGTAAAAAAGAAGAGAAGGAAAAGGGGGAGATAGATTGCAATGAAATTATATGAAACTAAACAGTTGAGAAAGTTTTCATACATCATTAGTTCTTAACATTGCATCATGTATACTTCCCATAGCCGTATTTGTGCCAACACCAATTACAACAGCTCTTGCTCTACCAGCCACTACAGTGGTTCCCTGAAAAACAAAAAAAGTGAATCTTAGGACAACTCATTTACCCCTTGCCTAGATTAGCAGATAATAGTCTTTCATAGAAAAAACTTAATAACTGTCGTGTGTTGAAAAACATGGCAGTTTAAAACATCTGCAATCTAATGTTTCTACTTTCTAGAGTCAAAGTGTATGTTGAGAATGAATAATTTCCTTTCCATTTCATTGATTGTTGGCACAAACAAAAAACAGCGCTTGTAATGCACCATAAAGCCTGGGAAAATATGAATTGAAATAAGAATAAGATATTCTTATAAGCTACAAAAAAATGATGCTGTGATGATAGTGTACAATTAATCTAGAAAAGGAGAGATGATGTAATGTCCTTATCCATGCTTTAAATTATTATCTGCATTTGATCTGTTAAAATGGGGATTGACAATCTGGGAAGCCATCAACTTAAATTACCCTAGCTTTGGCTTAATGATTATCATTTATCTATTAAATTATAATATGTCAACATCTCTTATTGACAACCTGAGTTGTGAACCAATTATATCCTACAATTCTGGGGTTTCAAAAAGAGGGTCTGATTGACAAAGGTACGAAATGCTATAAAGATGGGAAATGGCACAAAAATAAGCAGTTAAGTGGATAATATAGAATCTAATAGCATTTCTTTTACTAAGGGAGAATTTGCATGGTCTTCTTGCTTTGCTTGTGATTCAATTGTTTATTCTGCACTTTTTGCCGCAATGTTTTCATTCTTTGGATTGAACCCCTTTCCTAATCCTTTGAACAGTTTTGATGATTCCTTAATATCATGGTATCCTCCCAACTTCAAAAACAAAATGTACCTGATTACTAACTACTCCAATAAGAAATAAATAATAAATTTAAGGAAATGACTTCATGCACAGACCAAGTTTCTTTAGAAAGTAGTATAGACAGAATTTCACACACACAAGTAATAACAACAAAAACTCAGTAGCAAAAAGGATTAGCAGATACATATGGACAGAGTTCTTAGAAAAAATAAGAAAGTAAGTGGATAAAAGAATAAAATCAAAACTTACTGAAAAGAGGATATTTGTTTTATCTTGGTAAACAACATTTGTGGCAAATGTGTTTTTGAGTTCTTTCTCCACAGAGCAACTCTCCCCTAAATTGTATGGAAATAACCAAAAACAATTTAAAATCTAACAGATTAGCAACAGTCAAATACCAAATTTGACTGTCATGAACATGAACATGAACCAACATTCTAAACCAGATGCATTTTCAGAGGCCAAAACAAGCGTAAATGTTGACCACTAATAAATGTTTAATGTATTAAATTTTAAATAATGAAAAGAATGTCCTGATAATTTTCAAGTTATTGTGCTAAAGAAATACCAGTAAGGATTGCCTGATCAACACGTAAATGACTACTAAAAAACTCAATGGTTCGCATATCAGCAGGTATTTTGCAGCCAACTGTCCAACATCGACGAAGCAGTAGATGAGTGGCAAAACTGCAGAGCAAACTATGTTCTGTGAAAATACCAAATAAAACACACCTGCAACTTCAACAATATCACCAGGTACAAGTTCAGTAGCTGGCAATATTGAGAAACAGCCTGCAAGAGAAAGCCAATTGTTATGGGAATTCTTTATCAAAGGAGGAAAAAATGGAACCTCTTTATCTTGGAAACTTTCACGTTAAATAAAATACAATATTCTCATGTTAAAAAAGGTGTGATGTGCAGAAAATATATCTTGATCCATAATGAGAAATTTCCATTCAAAGCAAACAAAAATATGTAAAATCCCAAGAAACAAAAACTGCATTTGCTAATAAAACTTCATGTTCTCACCGATTTCATCAGATTCATCATCCAACATTTCACTTTTTCCTAGGTTTTTGAAATACAAAAAAAGGAAGCATTGAAAAGTTCAACAAATCAGTGATGACAGCATTTTTAGTGTACCACCTTATTCAACTTATGTGGTTTGAAAAAAGGATTGCCTAACCATGAACATAAAATCCCAAAAAAATTAAATTCAGGATGGAAGGGCGTTCAAGTGAAGTTAATATGCAGGACTTTTTTAAGTAGAAGTTCATATGGAAGCCTATCAATATCATTTAAGGTTTCCATCAAAGATTCATTACTAGTGTTGGATGAAAAGGTCTCAGCAAGAATTTCAAGATGAAGTTCCACCCAATAAAATATGAAGTCAAATGTATGCAAATTCTGAGAAAAAAGGGTCCTCCCAACTTCATTGATGAACTGCATTACCATTTCTAAGTACAGTTGCAACATCAGCTTGATACGCTCGCAACTCCTTCAATAGATACCAAAGACAACAGTTGTAGCTTGTGAGTCATATTGGGTCAAAAAATAGCAAATGCAAAAATCACCAGCAAGGGGACGTCAAGAAGTTGAAACTTGGAATCATAAAATATGAGTCATTGGAAAGACTATAAAAATAGAGGTCTACTGCAACAGCATTCAATATTGATGATGACTTTAAAAGCAATATATCTTCTACCAAAAGCAAGTAGTTTCAATTTTAAAATTGCTAATCCATCAAGAAAGTTTCATTTGAGAAATTCTAATTTACTTCCAACTACCATGTGTTCAACTCATTTTTACATATTTCTAATTTAAAATTGCTAATCCATCAAAAGCAAAAATACCCTTGACTCAAAATCTAATTTACTTCCAACTACCGTGTGTTCAACTCATTTTTACATATTACTTCTTGCCTATAAATTAAATTCTCCATCTCCCCTTTCCTATGCAAGAAAGAACTTTTTACCTTCCCAATTTATAAATTTTAAATTTTTCCTATCTAGTTTCTTACATGTTTAACCCCACCAATAAAGGAAATTCTCCATTTCATCCTAACACCTATACAAAAGAGAGTTATTTTAAGTTTTTTACATTTTCAATATTTCCAATCTACTTTTGTGTGTTCTTCCTCAGTCATAAAACAAATTCTCCATTTCACTCTTATCATACTTTAAAAGGAGGGTTGTTTCACACTTTTTCTTTCCAAAATATACTTGAATCAAAATCTAATGTACTTCCATCACCCCCCCTGACCAATTCATTTTCATTTGTTACAAATTTACCCTTGAATTTCGTCTCACTTTAATCCTATGTAAAAGAGAGTTGTTTTGAGCTTTTTACCTTTTCACATACATTTTCGATTTTACCTATTTCTTTCTTACATGTTTGACCTGGCCAATAAATCATTTCCATCTCATCCTAATCCCTATATAAAAGAGTGTTGTTTCAAGCTTTTTACTTCTTTTTTTGCTTGCAATTTTTGGGTTTTCCCTCACAATTAGATGAATTCTCTGTTCCAACCTAATCCAATGTAAAAAGGAGAATCATGTTCTTTTTTTTACATTTTCAGTTTTTCTCATTTACATTTTTATGAGCTTGCATAATCGCCCATATCCTAAATTGAAGTATTTATCTTTCCCAATCCCTATAAAAATAGTTGCTTTGAGCTTTTTACATTTCCAATTTTGTCTATCAGATTTCATACGTGTTTGACCTCACCCATAAACTGAGTTTCCCATCTAATCCAAACCTTATGTAAATGAGAGTTATCTTGAGATTTTTACATTTTCAATTTGTACATTTCTAATTTTTCCCGTCTGTGTTTTTACATGTTCATCCTTTCTTAAAAATTGAATTTTCTATCTTGTCCTAACCTCTATATAAAAAAATTTATTTCAAGCTTTCTAAATTTCTAATTTTACCCATTATATAACTCCCACAGCTACTAGTGCTTAGCACGTTTACATAGCAGTGTATATAAAAGTTGAGATTTTTCTACTCAAAATCAATTAGGTTTAAGTTGAACTCTACATTTCAATAATACTTATATATAAAAGGATTTCTCTACTCATCAACAATTGATTTTGAATTAAATGTAGGCATTTCAACATTGCAATAGACCCAAAAGAGGCTTGATGGGTCTATCTCTCCATTCATCCACTAGATTCAAAATGAAACAGTTAGAGGATCTAAAAAAAGATCGCAAGTGAAGTGCTGAAATAATCTCGTATCAATAAAAGATAGGACTTTTACTTATAACGAGGATTTTTCCACTTATAACAAAGATTTTGAATTGAATCTCTCCATTTCAATTTTATGACCATAATATCTACTTCAGAATCATTTTGGACAATTTCACAGATAGACGTATATGACAGTGACAGCTCCCAAAAACAATCATGTGTACCCTATGTAGTAGTTTGTAGTATCTTACTTCAAGTGCCTTCTCAGCATTAGTTTCTGTTATTACACCTACTGCAGCATTTGCAGCCAAGATCATAAGGATAACCTGAAGATTTAATAAAAATATCTCATCAGAGACTGAAATATAATAAGAAAACCAGAAAACAACATGAAATCAAACTAATGTGGATCATAATACACAAAGGAAAAAAGTGATGCAGAATAATCTAGTGAATACAAGCGTCACATTATACAATGCTACTTAGGTATTAAAAGTCACTTATTTCAGGAATACCATAACAGCAGAGGCAGAGTGGTGAGGGGTGAGTGAATGACCACATAAAGGCATCATGTCACAGATGCTTTAATTTGGAAACTTGGCATGGTAGATGTCTGACAGTTTCTCACACTTTTCAGGGATAATGAAACAGGTGACAAGGAAATGAACAAAAAGGATTGGGGGAAGGAAAAAGCTTTAAGGAGCAGGAGGTTCTTGTCATTAAAGCTATTTTTTTGAAGCAAAGGAAAATATCCATGCCCTTGCCTGTTTATGTGAGATAGATTTGTCATGACTCAAGATTAGACAATTGAAACTTGGGGGATTTATTCATGGCAAAGATTGAATTTGTTTGACAAAATGATGACTCCACATCTACCATGGTAGGGATCAATGATGGTCGGTGAAGTAATTTGGGATCTTCAAGGCTGTTGAAATGAATAAGGAGATTCTGATAGAAGTGGTCCTTCAAAAGAGAGACTGCCAAAAAGCTAGTGCTTGCTCCTTCTGCAAATCATAGGTCGAGCCAATATGACACTTTTTTAAAATTGTTCTAAGATGACCAAGTGGGGACTAAGGTTGGTTGGTCCCTCAGTAGGATAGGTCAGGACTATCGGCTCCTTCTAGGACACCTGGTATAGGGGTTACTCCTACCTTGTAAGGTCACACAAGCAAGACATGGACATTTATTCCAAGGGGATTTTATTTCTACCTAGTTATTCAAATTGCAAGAGAAGAACAGATGGACTTTCCAAGGGTAGAGCATGCTTTACAGAGTTGGCTACAACAAAGCATGACTAGTGAGACAATCATATTTTGGACTTAGTTGAGGGCCTCTACAATGGAACTGAACAAGGCTATGAGTGGCAAGTTGTAACTAATTAAGGAATCCAAAGAATCTCTACTTGTATTTTGAGTTTTTGGTTCATTTCCTTGGGTTTGGCTTGCCCATGAATCAAGATTTGGTCCCAAACCAATTTTGTTCTTTTTTTTTACTTTGGCCAAGATGACGATTTGGTCGTATCCTTAAGAAACTAAAAAATCCACCAATTAGGAAATGAGAATTAATTAATGCAAAAGAAACTAAAAGAAATAGAATAAAACCATTAACTACTTGATTGGGAATTATGAGAAATGGATTCATATATCCTACTCTACGTAGTGAGATTATGACTTAAATTGTTGTTATTATTTACTTTCACCCAACCTTTGTTTTTATTGACTTATCATTTGAATAGCTTCCTTTTCCATTTCAATATAATGTCGTAATTGTTTACCACCCAAAAGAGATTGAATCTATGATCATGGTATCCAAGATTGCCTTGTCATCTCTACAAAATGACTTTTGACAATGATTGGTGTGAAGGAAGCCATAGTCATTACAAAAAGAACAATTGGAAGTTGGATCAATTTTTTAATATTCTAATAAAAATCATCCTACACTTTTCTTCAAAAAATGATGTAGGTGTGATTCAACATTTTGACACGCATAAAGACTTAAGAAAGCATGTAAAGTTGTAAAATGTAATGTAATGTAATTAATACATTCTAATCTTTATTGCACGGAAATATTCCTGAGAAATGTCTTTGTAACTTCACGTCAAAAAAATTGAAAATATAGGAAATGAGAAGAAGAGCAGATTCTGGAGAAGAAATGTAAGCAAAGGATGTGTTCAAACTATCATTCACAAGTATCATCAAGGGCTTACAGAAGGTTCCAAAAATGGTGTGACACCTGTCTCCCCATCAATCAAAGCAAGAAGAAACGAAACAATTGCTGCTGCTATTAGTATCTTCACAAGCAAATCATCAAATTGCTTCAAAATCAGTTTCCAGAAGGGGGTAACTACACAAGGGTAAAGCATTCAGTTCATTGAAATGGCACTCAAATTGTTTAATTCATTAGTGAGTGGATGGCAAATGTACAACATTACATGGAAGTAACAAGAAGAAATGAAACAATTGCTGCAATTGTTCAGAATAAAATGAAACTTTGGTGACACATGATATATTATGAAAGTAACAAGTATCACAATGTATTTCGTCAAAAAAAAGTATCACACAATGTAGACGTAGATACACATGCATCATTACAAGTGCTATGAAATAAGTTTTCAGAGTCATCTCATGGTTAAGAAGAGCTACCACACAAAACTCTCCTAAAATTTTCCTTGGAAATCTTTTTAATACAAGTGGTCAATTCATCTTCTTTGTCTTGTAATATTTTTCACTTGTTTGTTATCATATTGTTAATTCCCAATGAAGGGTAAAGCTGAGAAAAATGTTGCTGAAAATAAAACTACCTTCTCAAAAAAAGTGCTTAAAACAAGTGTTGACAAATGCCATCTTAGTTGAATTTTGTGAACTTGAGAAGAATTAATGGTCAAAAAAGGAAATGATTGTCATCATCCTATTCAGCATGTCATTATTAGAAGTTACCTTGGTAGAACACATGAAAGAAATAATCACCTAGAACAAAAACAAGAAGAAAGATTCCCAATTCACTTACTTTGTTCTTGAGGAAGCACTGCAAAAGAAAAGAGAAAATCAATGAGACGCTAGATTATGGAAAAAAATACATAATTCTGTTAGATATTTAAATTGAAACGATAATGGTGACAATAAGGTTGCATGTGATAGTGTTTGGAAATGTTTTTTTATGCAAACTTATTTTAAAATAAGTTGCATCTGAATAAGTGTTTTCAAAGTGACTGAAATAAGCATTTATCATAAAAATCAAATGAGTGCTAATTAATTCATTTTACTACTTATAGGATAAGTTATTCTCGGTCCACTTATTCAAGATATGTTTTTCTGAATAAGTTTTTATTCCATAAACACGGGCCAATTCAACTAGTTGACTCTCACAATCCCCGATTCGCTCAATCACTGCCAAGTTGTAACGAATCCACTAACACCTAATTTAAACTACATTCCACAAACTTTAAGAAAAACCAATCGCACGCAAACGAAGAACACGGTGCCACTGATTCTGATAGGCTCTCTTTCCCACACTTATGGACAACCTACCAATAGAACCGCAAGTCCACCAAATAACCACGTACCATTCCTCCCGAAAATTCTTGCATTATCCGCAACCTGTGATCGACCAAAAAAGCCAAAAACCATAACTCACCCAACTGTTATCTGGAAACAAATTGCGCATGAAATAAGCGATAAAAAGACGATGTAACCACGGAACCACACACTACCTGAGAGTCAGAGAGGCCCTTGGCGGGATCGACCCCGAACGCTTCCAACACCTGCAAGAGCACACCACGAGGATCAATGGGAGACACTGCTGCCGACAGTAGTTTCGGAGGAGGTGAATTGGGAGTAGGAGGTGCTGACCTCCCGAACAGATCTGGCGTACGCGTCCTCCATGGCGTTTGCTGATGGGTACCAGCGACAAGGAGGACATCAGAAGGAGGAAAACAGGAGAAATAGTGATGGGGCAGTGGAGTCACCAGGGGATCCGCGAAAGTGCGAAGATGAGTTGGAGTTCACAACGTTAACGGGTTTGGGCGGGTCATCCGTGATTTATGTCAGTCGGATTGTTAACGGCCTTCACCGGATTCTTATGCTCGGGCAATTGGGTGAGACCGTCCAAGAAGCAACAAGGTTGAATAAAAAACTTGTTAACAGAGCATCAAATATTATTTGCTTCCGCTGGCTTAATGCCATTCTGTTCGTAATGAGAGATCGAAGATGGTCATCTTGATGGTAATTGACAAGTCAATTCTTAGATTAATATTCTCGAACAATGATGGTAAGTGTTATTCATTTATAGTTTCAAAGTAGAAGATCCCAAATATGATTTTTCTTATCAACAAAAGCATGTACATAGATTAAACAGAATTTTTTTAAAACAACTTAACTTCTCTCTTGATTTGAATTAAGACCGGTTCAAGTGAAAACTACGTACGAAATCATTCATGCCCAGTCACATTTCCCCTGACATATAAGATTATTAGTTTAAATTCTCGGAACGATATATCCAAATTAAATAACAATAAATATTTTGTGATAATCATCAAAATAAAATTATGAGATAAGACGCTGAAGCACAATCTTGTGTCCCATTGCATGACCATCACGCAGGACCCATGTCGCAACAACTGATCGATGGCATTTAATTAGCAACAATTAATATATATATATATAGATATAATTGCAAAGTCATTACGTTATTTTAAATGGAAATAGTTTTCTGAACAAAACATATCTCCTCCTAGGACCGCCTTAAAAAGAGCTCTGATTACATATTTCATTCCTTGAGGAAGTATATATGGTATCAACAGTACACATGCTTTCATGTAAATGAACTATGATAGCTAGCTATTTTAATTTAATTTTTTACGGAATTTGAATCTTGATATACACACACACACATATATATATCTTATAATAACGATAGTTAATTAGTTACACTATCAAGCATGATTTATTTAGTAAAATAGCTAGAAACTTGTCGTGGTCCATAAACGTGCTTGGAAATTAATATATATATATATATTTGGGTGTCTCTTCTCAACTAGATTTTGATTAAATGGGAGGAATTAATCTCGTGGAATCTACTTTACCATGCACCGATCGTCGGCTGTTTAATAATTAAATCATGTATATACTTAAAGGTTACATCGTCATTGCATAGTGGAATCTTTAATTTGCGTGAGATTCCCAAGTAATGACGTTACCTCCCTTGGACTAGTTCCATTTCACCATCATTATTATCGTCACCGTCAACATTACTTACTTTAGGCCTAATTAAATTAACGAAAAGATCAGTCGTAAGGCGGGCTCAACCCAATTGGAATCATGCGTGCACCATCATCACCCACTTTTTGAAGCCAACATTATTGGCCGTCTGTATGGTAAATACGAGCACATTAATGTTAAATTTTAGCCGTCAGATTTTTGTGGATGTGATCACAACCATTAAAATGTTGTATTTTAAAAACTATTGTAACGAAACCTTCAACTTTTTGTCCTATTTTTTCTCTCTCACACCTCCTTTTTTTCACGATCCTTAAATCATTCTTCCGATGAGAAACCACTATCACCGTGTTGCGCGATCCTTCACGAAATCTAACAGTTAATTAAAATTTTCAATTCGTGAGATTTTTAAAAGCATTTCAGTGAAAATTTTAAATTACCAATTGGTGTATACGCAGTTGTTTCGATCCGGTTATCATATATTATCGATCGTAAACATTTTTCATGCGTTTCACCTATCATCTTAATTTGCCTCTTTGATAGCGGTAATTTTATATATTACGTGTTTTTTATCCGGCCCGATCAGTGTTTATGTGTTTTTCCTCGTTGACTACGTATGGTGACGAGTACATAATGTATATACAAGTAACAAAAATGTGCATGCATGTGTGTTGGAATGTGTAACTAGTCTTATATTAAAAGGAATGTCATGATCTTGAATTAAGTCTTTTGCTATTAATCAATTAAATTTAATAAGATAAATCTGATCGTAACATCAAAGGTGAATCTCGTCGCATTTTAGTGTGAAGGAAAAAGGTTGCAATACAGGAAAGGACAATTTTGATTAATTAAGATCACTCATGCATCAAAAGTTTTAGAGAAATTAAAGACTGTTTGAATTACTAACGCAACTTCCAAAGTAAATTACGGACCTGTCAATAGGAGAATGTAATCAAAAGATTTCAAAGGGCCGAACCCAAAAGATGAAGACGTACGTACATCGTGGGGTAAGCAAAAGTGAGCGACAAGTCCACGATGCCGGCCGCGAGCAATGGAAGAAAGTCTTTCCACGTGCAGTTTTCCTTTCTTTTAAAAAGAAATCATTTATGATCGATGGGTGGATGATTCAGATCAAGCCACCCCACCGATCTCTACGTACGGGCCCCAATATTTTTATTTTTGTTTCAAGGTAGAATGATTAATGGTAGAGATTAATCTGGTGCATGCAGTTGTGCATGGTAGTGATTAAAGAAACGGAATATATTGTATACGCGAAGTTAACTGTTAAAGATCGAACGTAACAAATAAAGTTGGAAGAGAAAGTGAAGTTAAAAAAGGAAATCTGAACTCCAAAACAAAACTTAGAATATATATAACAAAGCCGGCGTGGAAAAAAAGGCAGCTAGAAGAAGAACAAAGACGAAAAGGAAGGAGCTTTGTAGATAGTGGAGTTACTCATCATTAATCGATCATATACACAACCTATATATATTATCAATGGGAGTGAGCAGCGTGACACGGATACAATAACGTGTTCGATTGGATTTGCCTGTGATCGAGTCGTCTTGGTACAAGCCATCCCCGGTGAACCCAACCAGGTGGTGTTGCATGAAGCTGCACGGTGCAGACACAGGGCTCGCCTGTTCTACCGCCACCAGATGCTTGGAATCCATCGTATATCCTCGGCAGCCGGCACCGTTCGTCCATCGGTGTCGTACCTCCCGATGACCGTCGATCTTCATCCGACGATCGTTGTGGCACCGTCATTTAATCAAAGTGTATATCAATAAAATACGATATTTTTATTCACCAAAAGTAGTGATATCGATAATTTACACGTGTCTTGGAGGAGAAAAACCATTTTCTCGTTGTAACAAATATAATCCGTAGACGTAAAATACAAACAGAAATTGTCAAGGTTGATTGCGGTAGAATATTAAATGTTTAAATCAAATATTATAACATTAATATTTTTAAAACGTTATTACTTTACGATAATTCTATTAAGTTTCAAATTCGAGATGCCCTTAGACCTTTAGGACAACGGCTTAGTGATGATTATAACATTAATCTTTAATGAATAAAAAAAGGAAAAAAATGACGAACACAACATATATTATCAAAGGGGAAATCACTAGATTCTCCTTTGCTTTAATCTGTTTGCTACTTTTTATTTAATATAATACCTCTACTTTAATTTTCATAAAAAAAGACTTTCGTATCTTTCCCGTCGTCCATCTCTGCCACCGCATTCATTATTGTTACACGGTTACAAATAACAATAGTTGCTATCTGACAACCCGTTTCCAGAATTGTGACAACTGTCCGAACTTCCGTATTATTTCTGAAAAGAAAAAGGTAAAGAGTAAGTGGTACGTTTGACGAATGATAATAAAGTGTTATAATATCAATAAAAATGACATTTCAAAATGTCATTTTTAGCATTGATCAGTGAACGGTCTAAATTTAATTTAGGTTGTAAAAAAATCAAATTTGTGTCATCTACTTGTGTAAACTTTTTGTAATTTCATCTAAAAAATCAAATCAATCGTGCATCTCTCTTGCGACCAATGGTTTTCCTTTTTGTGTAGTCACTTTTGTCCTGTAGTCAATGGATGTTCTTGAATAGAAATTTTTGTAATTATACAAGAATTTCTGTAGCTGAACATGGGAACTTCCATGACTAGACATGAAACTTCCGTAGTTGGTAAATAAGGTAATCCATCTTCCATGTATTTATGACAGGTGATCAAATGAAGATCAAGAAATTATACTTTATTTTATATATTAGGAAATTATAAAAAAATAGTTTTCCATTGTTTTGGTCAATACAAATGTCATTCAAAATCTAATTAAATAAAAATAACTTTTTCACCATTTTCAAGTATATAAACCCCCAAGAAAAATAAAATATTAGCAACGTATTTCTCCATTTAATTGTAATATAAGAAAACCCGCATCAGAGCTTCACGGGTAAACACGTTAAAATAAAGGAAAAAGCTGTAGATACGTATAATGGTAACATTATAACATTATAAGCTAAATTAGAAAAATTGAATCGAATAAAAATTAATTTTTTCTAATTTAGATATTTGTATGAATTTTTTTGACAAAATTTAATTTTTTCGTAAAATTTATATAAAAATGAGATTTGAAATTCAAAGTTGATATTCTTATTGTAAATTGAGCGAAATCTCTTTACTTTTTTCTCTATGAGATATCTTATAGATTTTACATCTCCTAAAATATTTATTCTATGAATAGTTATATTAACTTTTTTATGTTTTTAATAAACAATAAATCAATTTTACATATACACAAATAATGAAATTTTAAATTTTATTTAATTATACAGAGTACACTAATAGTATTGAATTTAATTTAATTTTAATTAAAAATTAAATTCTTATTAATTTATTTTTATTCAATTTTACAACTAATTTACTCACGATCGTCCATGGACTAGTCGGTTGAAATTATTCAAAATTCGAATCCTAGCAATAAAAAATACACAATCTTCGCGAAAAAAATGTGTGATTATTCGCAGTCACCGTTCACCATCACCTCTCTCAAATGCGTACAACGAGAAGCACGCGGCACGCGCATGCAGCACGCCCCTTGCGAGATGAACTCATGACCGTTTCCTGGTCTCCTTCGCACCGCCTATAAAACCTTACCCTATTCCTTACCCCATTTTCCTCCAATTCCAACCGATTTGGAGTTTCGACCACATACGGAAAAAGAAAAGAGAGAGAGAGAGAGAAGAAAAAATATAGAGAAATGATCCCGACAACGGCGTTCCGGAAAACTTTAGCCCGCCGCCTCCTCGGCAACGTTACGAAGCCGACCCGCCCTTCCCCCCAAACGTTCTCCTCCAAACCCTCAACCCTCCTCGAGAGGATCCTCTGCAAGTCCGACACTGACAATATTCCCTTCCGCCGCTTTCTTCATCACCAGAACAATCTCAGGCCGGTGTGTTCCTCCTCCTCGTCCCCGGTCCACAGTTTCCCAGTTGCGGAGATGCTACTAGAGAAGCTGAGGGGGATGAATGACGACTATCGGAAACCAGGCCTAGATACCCTCGTTCCCCCCAGCATCCCGCCCTACCGGGAGGAGCGGAAGAGAGGAGGGATTACGGTTGAGGAGGTAAGGAAGTTGTCGAAGGTGTCGCAGATGGAGGAGGTGAAGGCTAGGTTGAGGAATGTGAAGAAGGCATATGTTTCATGTGGAGAGTTCGTCCAGATATGTCGCAGTGGTGGTGACGGGTCTCTTGAGCATGGGCTGAGGGTTGCCAAGCAGTTGGATGAATCTGGTGCCGTGCTTGTTATTGGCAGCGTTGTCTTCCTCAGGCCTGAACTGGTAAATATCTAAATAACGTACTTTTTTTATTCGTCCCCGGCATTTTTGGGTGTTTGATTTACATTTTTCAGTCATGTAAGACGAGATGAGGGGTGCATGGTTGTAGTAGCTAGCTTGACAATTAATTAAACGACCGAGATCTGATCTCTTTTTTTCCCTCTGTCTGCAATTTTTCCGTCATTCTACGGGAGAATTTAATCCCACTGGTGTTCGAGTCTCCCACTTCGATACTACCGGAGCCAGATCGAATCGTTTGATTCATAAGATGAATATTATTGTTTATTTTGGACAAGAACACGTTTTCCTGCCATTAATTAATTCACTTAAACCATTTTTTTTCTTCATCATTTATGATGGATGACATTTTTGCAAAGTACACAAAGAGCGATCGAAGAAGAAGTGCAAACAGAGAATCTTCCCCGAAGAAGAAGTGAGAAGGACAAACCTAACCATCTGTTTTCCGTAGGTTGCTCGAGCAATTGAGAGCGTTATCACCACCACCTCCTCGTCGATCGCCGGGAAGGAGCAAGAGCTCCGGGCGCTGGAGGAGGAGAAGACCCTCATCGACAGGAAGGCCATGGCCGGGGTGAAGAAGGAGCTCTGCTGTGGTCTCGGATTCTTGGTGGTGCAGACGCTGGGATTCATGAGGCTGACGTTCTGGGAGCTGTCGTGGGACGTGATGGAACCCATATGCTTCTACGTCACCTCCGTCTACTTCATGGCTGGGTATGCTTTCTTCCTTCGGACGTCGAAGGATCCTTCCTTCGAAGGGGTTTTCGAGAGCAGGTTCGCTGCGAAGCAGAAGCGGTTGATGAAGACGAGGAATTTCGACCTCGATAGGTTCCTCCACCTCCGGGAGGAGCTCGGCCGGCGGTGTTCGAGATCGTTGGCGCCACCATGCTTGGATTTCGCGAACTGCAGCAATTATTCGGCGAATTATTGCGATTGCCATCGCAGGTGCGTGCTTGGGCTGGTGCAATATTAGCTTCGTTTCCTCCCTCGCTGGATTCGTGACGATGGTTCGGCTGAATATGACATAATGCAGTAGGTTAATTAATTTTAACAAGGTTGATTTTAATGGATTTGCGATGATATTTTGTGATTATATACGTCGATTGATTGTGCGGGGGCGGATCTCTGTTCTCCGAACTCCGAAGAAATGGTGCCGACGAAATTTCCGCTGAAGAAACGAATTTTATCTCTCTCTTTTTTCAAATTAGAGGGAAATTAGAGATAAAAAGATAATCCCAGTTGTGAAGACACGTTTGTGCGTCGCAGGGATCGAATTCTCTTAAGTTGTATTTATGGTAAACAACTAGTCATCTTTAAATCAAACGGAATCTTGATCTACTGTACAGATGATTTAATTATGTAAATAAATTTAAAATTTTAATATAAATCAACTAAAAGTTAAATGCCACTGGGAAATTACTCTTGATGGTACCGACTATTACTGTTAGGAACTTTTTTTTTTGGGTTAAAAGTGTCGAATGATTGATGAATGGTCTGGGAACGCAGCAAAGTGTGCAAAATGACTAAAATGATGCACTGATCTCTTTTATCCCATAATGACGTGAAGTAAAATGCCGCTAGGAAAACGCTAGCATAAGTTAAATGCCTAAGCTAGAATGATACGCTGACCTCTCATTTTGATTATCAATATAATGATTTGGTTTGTCCATGCTGATCTCTTATTTCTTAATCAAGAGTTAAGTTTACCGACTATTACTCTTGATCATGACCATTTGATGGACCCGAAGGATTGGCATGAAAGAGATCAGCGTATCCTTCTGGTCCTAATTAATCGAACCAAATCGTCGATCAATCTAAACAAAAATCATTTACTACATTAAAATTCATCTCAAAATTATTTGATTGTGAAAAAATAACGATACCAAGCGTATTATAATTGAATTCAGCGCATCAGTTTTCAATGTGAAATCAAATATTTTAATACTCTCGAATTTGTGATATATTTTAACCTATAAATATTTTACAAGCAACTAATATTAAAGTTTATTTTAAAATAAATTAGTAATAAAAGAACTAAGACATAAGTATGTTAACTTAAGTTTTATCACATTGATTTTCAATCAACACGAGGAAGGTGATAACTGACGAAGTTTTCGTCTTTGACGTAAGAGGAGTATGGTATTTTAGTTTAAGGGGAGATTTACATCTTTAAAAAGTATAAAAAGTTTTAACAATTTTAACTTCTTATTTTTTATTAATTTTCGTACTTTTTGAATACATGAACCCAGCAAGACTCCACGTTGAATGTAAATAAATAAAATCTAGCTTCAAATTTTCAAAAGAATAAATAATTTGTTGATGTAAAATAGTCTCAGGTGGCTTAAAATTTAAAATAAGAGATGAATTGGTATATAGACGAACTCTTGCACATAATCGCTAAAATTTATATTAAATTTTTAGAATTCAAAGTGATGTCACGGTTAAAATTTTTTTTAGTGGACTTATGCACATCTACCTTATAAATAGCACTCATAAGATTTAAAGAAAAGGTACCGACGGTTGAAATTTAAAATAAGAAATATATATAGAAATACAGATATATATATATGCCCCAGCCACCAACTAAAAAGAAGTTAAGAATTATTTTTAATTCTTTCGCAAAGTTTCGGTGGCACACTCTTAATTAGAAAATTATATTGAGAAAATCGTCTTCAATCAGATGTTTGTAAATTGTGACTTAATTGATTAATTGTTCGCCTAATCAACGAAAAATACAATCCTCATTTAAGATGTTTTTTTTCTGCATAGGATGTATCGCATTTAAAACATGTTTTTGTTTTGTTCACGACTCATGTTTTTCTTTTTCTTTTGCAAAATCAAATTCCTGATTAAAATTAAACGTATCTTCCTACGCGTGCAATATTGTGTGCATTGATTGATATAGACAAGTAATAACTAAAGAAGCAGAAAATTTTCGAAATTAGTTATTTTTTCTAAATTCTTCGTCTAGTTACCACAAAAATATCATATGAAATTTAGATTTTATTTGTTTTTAACTTTTAAAATCACTTTTAACATTATTATTATTACATAAATTTCAACATATAAATTTTATCACATAAATAACTATACAATTTTAATTCTATTTACAAAAATAACTCTAAGTTGTATCTAATTTCATCCAAAAAAAAAAATTCTAAGTAAAATGACCTTTGCCTTTATGCATGTGTAATACATTTTTAGGTGTCGCCATGTATAATGCAGAATCTACGCTTACGAGCTTTTCTATCCGGTCGGACTCGTATACGTCCGAGCACGGTCGGATCCAGAGCACGTTCACGTCCGTCATCAGTTGGTCGGATCCAGCACCCGCGGACAAAACCCATACCCAACAAGGCAACAAAGCCCCGAAGAATCCACCTCTTCTGTTTCCCGAGCGAAGCACCCGGAGAAGACGATAGAAGCAATGGACGTTGACAATGGCGGCCGGTACCGCTTGAGCGCCCAACTCCGCGGGCACGTAGACGACGTAAGTTCGAATTTCCACTCGTATTCTCCCACCTCTATCCCTCACAGTTCACTCCCATTCGGTTGATTCTCAGGTGAGGGGGATCTGCGTCTGTGGCGATGCCGGAATCGCGTCGTCGTCTCGGGACCGTACGGTGAGGTTCTGGACGTTGGATCCGGGAAGCAATAACATGTACTCCCTGAAGACGACTCTGGTCGGTCACTCGAGCTTCGTGGGGCCACTCGCGTGGTTGCCGCCGAGCGAGAAGTTGGAGGAGGGCGGGATTGTGTCGGGCGGAATGGATACGCTGGTTCTTCTCTGGGACTTGAAGAAGGGGGAGGTTGCGGAGACCATGAGGGGGCACAAGCTGCAGGTCACTGGTGTGGTGGTTGATGACAACGGCGATGTCGTGTCGTCGTCGATGGATTGGTATAATTTATTCTCTCTTCGTATCAGGATTATTGATTTCCATGGAATGATTGGACTTTTTATCGAGCGTGTCGGTGTACGATGCTTGTTTTGTATCTCAAGACTTGTTTGGAACCATTTATTTACATTGCCTTATTTTAAAATAATCGTTAAGAATTTTCAAATATGAACGCTTATCCATTTTACGAATTACGAAATTAACTGAAAAAGTGCTTAGTAGTTCATTTCATAGTTTATTCGTTTTCAGGTAGCTTCTTCAATAAGCTTCGTTTTCGAATAAACACTTATTCAATAAGTGATTCTAAATGGGCCTTACTTTTGGATACTTGGGTCTTGAGAGTAGTTACAAATATCTTTTGATTGGTAGTGACTCTAATTTCCTTATGATAGCTGCTGGAGAATCGTGTATCTGTTAAGTCATGTATATTCTGTCTCATTTTCAACTTAATAACATATTTTAGAGTTATTATCATGTTCATGGTAGGAGGATGAAATATATAGAAGGAAAATATTCTTATGGACAACCCCACATAGTGGTATTATGGCATGGGTTGTTCATAGTATCATGTTGGTACCTTGAACTTGATATTGTTTCGGTACCTTGACCATCTTGAACTTTGAAATGCATTATTTTGGTATCTCAAGTTTTGTCTGTTATATGATATTTTCATGAAGTACCTCAACTTATAATAATTTGAGACAAAATTACCCTTTGTTAGGATGTAGATTAGGGTTAGTTTGATTTCAATGAGTGTGGATCGTTATCAAACCTCAATGATTTTGAATTGTGACATGTATGATGGTGACTTATGACTTATATTAGTACGAGTTGTGACTTCAATGTAGGTCATTTATGTCCTATGTTCATGTTGGTATAATTGAAAGGTGACATTTTGCCTTTTGGCATTGTCAGTCTAATTTGGGTTAAGTGATTCAAAATGAGAATTTAGGATATCATAATGTTACATTTTAAAGTTCATGTTAGTAAAATGATAATCAAGTAAAATTCAAGGTATCATCATGTTAATAACTCTATATTTTATTTCTCTTGAGCAAATAAGTTCACTTTTTAATGCCTCCTTGAACATTTTATTGCATACTTACAAACACAACATTGAACTAGAATTTGTGTCTCTGCACCTGCTTACGTGGCTCAATGCTATGCTGCTCTTTTGAAGCTGCCTAGTGATTGAATATTCCATTGGCTCAATGATTTTTCTTTGAAGTGCATCATTTGATTATATAGATTGCTGCATGTTTTTAGATACTCCGAGTCTGTAACTAAGGAGGCATGCTTTTTCTCTTTTTGCATGAATTATTAGGCATAAAAGCATTTATGCTCATCTATCAATCATCCTATGATGCTTCTATCTCCTATATTCTCTAGTTCCATAAAGTGTTGGAGAAATGGACAAGAAGCTGAAACATGGGATGCTCACAATGTTGCTGTTCAGTCAGTGCTAAAACTTCCAACTGGCGAGCTTGTTACTGGTATGTGTCATTTTAGATATTATTTATGTTGTATCAGTTCTTGTTACCAGTGCATGATGCAAGGATCATGATCTCGCATTATTTGTGTTTGACGACAACCATTTTACTTTATAACTTTGGAGGAATCACCCTTGTCCTTTTGTTGAATATTTTTTCAATTATATTCAATTGAATTATCTTTTGAAACATTATCAAATATGGAATTATCATCACCTTTCCTTTTTACTGATATTTCTTGATTTCTTATTAGGAGAATCTTGTTTCTTGGTGAAGTTAGGGTAGAAACACTGTTACTTAGGTAAAAATCGTCCCTATTTTAATATTTTTTTATAGAAAAGATTCTCAAAATTCCTTTGTAATTCTCATCCCTTATCAGGCTTATTCATATGGTCTAAAATGTTTTTTCAGAAAAGGGATAGTATGCTGTCATCAATTCAACTTGTTTGTTTCATTCAACATGAACTTAAACAATAGAATAATATGAAAATCTTTTTTGCCAAATTAGAATGAGCACATGTGGTGCATTCAACGAGGCCATTGGGTTTTGTTGATCAATAAAACAAGGTGCTAGCTTATTTTATTATTTGAGTAGAAGGATATAAAGGTAAATTTTACCATTTCAACTACATTAAAATTGATTAGACTAAAAATTAAATAAAAAGTGATAAATTCCATTAATTCTATTAGGGATGTAATCTAGACTTTTGTGCCCCAGCTAGAGAGCATAGGTCTTGATGCTTCTTGGATCCCAAATATCTATTTACCTTTTGCAGCCAATCTTGTTTCTAAATTGAGGAATGTTGTTATGTAACAAATTCTTTATGTTATTTTGATTCAAGGTTCCAGTGATGCAACACTAAAGCTTTGGAAGGGTAAGAGTTGTGCACAAACATTTCAAGGACATGCAGGTTGGTCACAACCTTTTTCACGAACATATAGAGTGATTATTAACTTCTTCTTGCCATTTTGAATATAGTTCTCAGTTTTTCAAAAGAAAGACTGTCCTAAACCAACCTATTTTCAAAGGTTTAGACATTTTTAGGGCTTGTGGGTGGATGGCTTCCTCTCTCCACAATTAAAATTCAAAAATTTCCTTCCATTTGCATGATAAGACTTGTGTACAAATATTTGGAGTATACACACATTTTTGATTTGTTGGGTTTATTTGTGTAGACAGAATTAACAGGAAATAAATTGACAAAAATTTGAAATTGATGGGAAATGAAAATGACAAAAGGAATTCCTTGATAGGATGTTTGTACACATTATAAAATTTTACAGAATTAGAGATTTAAACATTTATGCATGTTCCAAAATTTATATGAATTGTTATTGTAAAAACTGAATTATATTATAAATTAGCATGATTAATCACAACATTCGTTTAAATATTCTTATACAAAAAATAATTATGTACGGTATTTTTATACTAAAAATACTTATGGCTACTCCACACATTTGTGAGATTTTCCTCATGTTCACCAACTTGAAGGGCTTATTCATAAGCAAAGTGTAGAAAGGTTTCTTCTCCATTTGCAAACATTGATGATATCATTTTCCATTACCAATGCACTCTGCTGCTCCATCATCATCATCTAGCAAGCTTTGTCTCCAAGAGTTCATCAATAGCCATACTAGTAGAGAAGTATAAAGGAGGCTATTGAGAACGATCTAGGGACTAAAGGGAGGAGATAGTAGGGAACTAGAGAGAATTCAAAACCCTAACACGGTTAGGGAGAAAAGGAGCCTACACACCATTGCTTGGGGAAGATTAACAGTTTTGGAAAACATCTTTGAACTGCTTTGGTGTTGTTATACCTCTCTCTTAACCAAAACTCCCAAGAATGTTACCTCCAGTCCATCTTTGCTACCTTCTAAACTGCTATCTGCTCTTTTTTATCACGGTCTTAAATGTGGTGGTAATTATCTAATGATTCTAATTCTTAAGTTCTCTACTTGTCTTCAGATATTGTTGTCTCCACTCTAGTATATCTATTTTACGCCAATGAATATTCTTTGCAAGACTAGCTATCATTGTTGTTCCTTTGGTTACTCCAAATGACCTAGAATAACAATAACATGTGAAATGACTCAAAATGACATCTGTCATTATTCATTCAACAAGTGATCATCTTGATCAGCCTGTTTCCATAATGATTCTATTTCTTTGACGAGAATCAGCTTATTCACATTTTAAGAAAATGAGAAAGAGAAGAGCATAGCCATGTGCAGGCCATTGATGTGAAAGTGGTCGAGGGCAGATCGAAGGTAAGGATTAGGAGAGGCCCAACATTGTCTACCGTAAAACAACAGACAATGTCTATGGTATTCTAAGATCTTTACTTTGTATGATATCTTCAAAGAAGGTTTATATGCTTAACAGATGTAGAAGGCATTATTCTGTGTGATGTGATCTTACTCATGGAATGAGTGACAATGTCATATAGTCGGTAGGAATAGCCTGCACGTCTGTAGCATGTTCTTTACTATATATCACCAGACAAGTATGCATTTTCCAATTTCTACTAATCTCTTTTTACAGATAGCAAAACCATAAAATAGAACCTGTTAATGTTTTGGCCATTGCAGATACTGTTCGAGATTTAGCTGTAATGCCTGGGTTGGGTATTCTCTCTGCATCTCATGATTGGTAAGATTTACTGAGATTAGAAAAAAAAATTTATGATTGGTTTCCTTGTAATTTTTTGACTAGGTAGAACTGTGAGAGATTATAAAATTTGTCATTATCATATTATGCAAGTTTATTTTTTTTAAATGGGGAAGAGGATGTAGACAACAGGATTTGAATCCTGGTGAGGTGCATATTCTGCAAGTTTAATTTGGATGTAAATTATTATGGAAAAGGAAAAATGACTGTTTTTCCTCGAAAAATTTCAAAGACAGTCATCTAAACCATTTTCCCCATTTATTCAACAAATGCTTTGTTTCTTGGGTTGATCATTATGATTATTACTTTTTTGAACAGTTCTCTCAGATTATGGACATTGACCGGAGAGGTTTTACTGGAAATGGTTGGTCATACTTCACTTGTATATTCTGTGGATGCACATTCCTCTGGTTGCATTGCTAGTGGAAGTGAGGATCGTTTTCTAAAAATTTGGAGGGGTGAGTTGCTTTGGTCTTTAATTATCTAGTATCCTATTCAATAACTATTATTGTATGATGGCATGTTTTGGTGATGTAGATGGTATCTGTTTACAAAGCATTGAACACCCAGGATGTGTTTGGGATGCAAAATTTATGGACAATGGGGATATTGTCACAGCATGCTCAGATGGAACTGTCCGCATCTGGACAGTTTCTGAGGATAGGATTGCTGATCCTGCAGAACTGGAAGTTTATGAGTCATTGCTTTGTCAGTACAAGCTAACCAGGCAATTCTCTAATTTTACAATTTCTTCCATACTTCTCATAGGGATCTAAACTTTCTGTCGTCCTTTATTAACGAGCCTTGTTTCTCAGAAAGAAGGTTGGTGGGATGAATTTGTCTGAACTTCCTGGGTTGGAGGCTCTGCAAGTTCCAGGTTTGTTGTTTAAGTTGCATTGAAGAATATATAATGTTGTAAATAATCTATGGTTGTACGGAAACAAATTTGGATGAAGAAGTTAAGATCTTTTATTATTTTTTTCATTATTGTTCTATCTTGGTGTTTTAAATTAATCTATTGCTTATCTAATAATTGACTTTTTAATTTATATCCAGGAAATAAGAATGGGCAGACAATGATTGTAAGAGAAGGTGATAATGGTGTAGTTTATTCATGGAATTCTGGGGAGCACAAATGGGATAAAGTACATGCTTATTTCTAAGAAATAATATTCAATGTTATACTTTTGTTAGAAATTTTTTTGGGTGTAATGCTGTTATAATGTGTAATGATGTTTTATTAATTTTGATCAATATGTTTTTTCAACTATGATCATTATGGTTAACTTTTAGATTGGTGAAGTTGTTGATGGACCTGAAGGCAGCACTGCTCATAAAGTCCTTAATGGCATTCAATATGACTATGGTAACATTGTTGTTATTTCATCATCTACTTGTAGTGTTTTGACTTCATTTTTCTCCAACTTTGGCATGTTGGCCGTATCTTTTGACACTTTCTTCTGTAGTGTTTGATGTGGACATTGGTGATGGTGAGCCCATGCGCAAATTACCTTACAATCGGGCAGGTAAAATTATTTAATAATTCATTTTTTTGTTGTGATATGTATGTATATCTGAAGATTTTGATTCATTGTCCATCTAATTGCAATAATTTCAATCAGATTTGGCCTTGATATGTTTGGGTTATTATCTTTCAATTTTTATTTTAAGAAATGAAAACATGTGAATATGCTCTCAAATTTAGTTCTCATTTTTTCTTGTTTAAAGCTGACAATATTTATTTATCTTTTAACCATAAAATATGAACATCAAGTTCAAGCGGGAAATTTCTGTGCTTCTCAGAAATTTCCAGCTCACTTATGCCATCCATGTTTACCTGAAATCTTAATTGATCACAATTAGGTTAATTTGAGGATTGACAACTTGCTTATATCAATCAGGAGGCCCTATTTTAATAGGGATTTTATGTATAGATTGTATCGTTCACATCAAATGGGAAGACTGTTTTTTTATGAAGATATTTTTGAAATGAGCAACAAGTGTATAAATGCTTGTTCCTTAAAAATAGGTCAGTCCAGCATAAGATATTTTTCCTGGCTTCATACCCCCTTCCTACCTTTGACCTTTTGAGTCAGCATTAATATCTATGCAGCGACTTAGCTTCAGCTATTCTATCCTCTGAAATACACTGGAAAGGAACATACCATAGAGGAAACGCTATTTGGCTATGGTGCCTACTGTTTGTTTGATACTCATTATTTGTCATTTTTCTCTAATTTTCTGTTTATTTTCTTGATTACCCTATTAAGTATTGTTATTTTAGTGATCATTGTCTTACCATTAAAAGACATTCATAAAATGGTGTCACTACACCTTTTTTTGGTGTGTACATTTTATTTACTGTTTACCATACCACTTCTTACATGTATACTCACAATCACATGCATATGCACACATTTTTATACATACATGCATGCACACAGGCACAGACACACATGCATATGTGCATGCACGTACAGACACACATAATGTTCTTTTTTCCTTTTCAGCCTGAACGGTGAAGATGTCTATCATTTATCTTTGTGTGGATATTTATAATTCATGTTCTTTTCACTAGTTTTCACTGGATCATATATCTTATTGGGTCCATGAGAAATATTTTAATGCTTTGCTGTTATGATGAAGATATCCTAAAAGCAATTCACTTTTCCCAGACAATCCATACACCACTGCTGATAATTGGCTGCTGAAGGAGAATCTGCCCCTTTCATATCGTGAACAAGTTGTACAGTTTATATTACAAAACAGTGGACAAAGTGAATTCTCACTTGATCCATCCTTCCGTGATCCTTATACTGGTGGTAATTAATGCCATGTCTACAGGCACCACTGAATCTCACAACTGAGAATTATTTCTTTACATTATTATCATTTATTATCCTTTTTTGAATTTTTCTTATTTAGTTAATTTGTTTTTAATCAGCAAGTGCTTATGCGCCTGGTGGATCTTCTAATCCAAGAGGTGTGGATCTCTTAGAGTGTACAACTGTCAGTATTTTTTTCTTTACAGTTAGACACAAAAAAAGGAAAACAAATGCAGATGGAATTCTATTAGGCCAAAATGTTTTAACTGAATTGCTTCTAGTTCGATATTGGTAGAAAACTGATGGAAAACAGTTGTTTTATTCCTAATGCCACCATATTTTTAGGACAATATATTCATAAAATAGGTTCATTGTGATAAAAACTTATAGACGTGTGCCAATTTGATGCTTTATCTTATTTTTTTTCTCATGGATTTCAGGAAGCTCAAAAAAACACATTTTCAAGCATATTCCAAAGGTACATTTGTAAGCATATTCTAAATCTAGCAGTATTTTTTGTGTACTCATTTCAAGATATGGAACTGTAATAATTATCGTGGTATTAAATTAATATGGCATACCATGAAATTATTAAAATGGGTAATTGAACGAAGACTAAGACATGTAACTAAAATTATAGAAAATCAAATTAATTTATACCAAATTGGCCAACAATGGAAGTTATTCATTTACTTAGATAACTAATATAAAATTTTAAAGTTAAAAAAAGACCACCTAGTTTTCATTGATTGTAATAGAGTATCTAGAAATTAATATACTCTCATCGAATAGAACCTTCTGTTTTGGGACAATACATCATGGCTAGTTGTAGATGTTGGGAAGTGTCATAGTTTGATTGGAAAACTCATTTACCTTATGGTAACTCGCTCTTATATCACTGACATTGTTATACTCCTAAATCAATTCATGTAGGAGCCAAAACTGGTACATTCACAAGTGGCTATGAGAGTTCTAGCTTATATTAAAAATAATCCTAGAAAAGGGTTAATATACTCCAAACATGGACATATGAATTTTGTAGCATATTTAGATTCAGGATATGTAGGTGATAATGATAGAAAATCTACTTTAGGTTATTGCACTTATGTTGAAGACAATGTGGTAATTTGAAGAAGCAAGAAATAGAATGTTATTTCCAAATCAAATGTTGAAGTAGAATTCAGGGTAATGTCCCAAATAACAAGTGAGATGATGTGGTTGAAATCTCTTCTAACTTAGTTGAGAGGAGAAGTTCATCTACCCATGAATATACACTATGACAATTAGACAGCTATATACATTGCAAGCAACCACACATTTCATGAGTGAATCAAGTACATTTAAGTAAATTGTTATCACATCTAGGAACTTATGGAAGCTAGAATTATTTGTACTTGTTACACCAGATCTTTACAACAAGTTGTAGGTATTTTCACCAAGAGTTTAAGTTACAATGTAACAAGTTAGAGATTTTTGATTTGTATTCTCCAAATTGAGGGGGAATGTTAGAGATACATAGTGTAAATGGGTAAATGGATCTTAGGATCCATCTATTACATGTGTATCATTTAAATAAAAAGTAAAAAATAAATATGTACTATCATGTAATGAGAGAGGCTAATCTAGCTTTTACCTTAATCTAACTTATCTTTTTGTTTGGTTTGTTATAATTTGTTTATGTATGGATTTGTTATACGCTAGATGCTCCAGTTTAAGGTGGAGTTTTTGAGCAAATAATGTTTTAGGGTTTTAGGTGTGTGTGTGGGTTTAGTCTAACATTGCTTAAGTGATAATTATCCTCTTTGTGTAGCCTTTGTAAATAGAGGTTATATATTTGCTTATGAATAATATTCTACTTTCACTTATTTCTCGTGTTTCAACAATAGGCATAATGATAAAGGTATATAAACAGGTGGTCATGAGATTTATAAAAATAATACTTTTAATATTTCAAATCTATAATAAGAAGTAATGGAAAAATTATAGAGGATGTTATTCATGGGATTAAAATAGGATGGATAAATTAGAGGTATACTTTTGAAGTGTTGTGTGATAGGAGGGTATCCATAAAATTTTTAAAAAAACATAAAAGTACTATTCACTTAGCTATACTTCATGACTAAGAATGTTGAATGGTACTTTCACATCCATTTAAACGTACATATTTCAATAACACTAATGTTTTGAAGATTAAATGGATGTTGGCTATAAGATTTGCAAGCTAGAAAAATTATCTTAGTAAGAATAAAATAAGAGTTGTACTAATTGAAGATACGATAAGAGAAAGTTGACTCAAGTGTTTCAGTTATATCCTAAGGAGAGTAAAGAATGCATCAGTTAAGAGAGGAGAATTAATTAATGCAAAAAAACTAAATGAAGTAAAACAAGATATTAAATTACTCAATTAGAAATTGTGAAAAATGATTTAAATTTATGTAAGTTAATTGGACAATAGATAGAAATACAAGGAATAAAAAAATCATATGGTCAACCCCAAATAATAGAGTTATTGTTCAAATTATTGTTGTACTCATTTCAATATACTATTGGTTAGAAAATTATCATCTTTATGTCTATAATATAAAAATTGGTATGCAACAACAATTTTACTTCCACTTTGCTTCTCGCCATAATTTTTTGTCTACAGTGCATAGGGCAACGATAGCAACCAGCCACCACCATGCTTATTTATCTCTATTTATTCCCCTGTTGTGTTGGCAAATTGAATTATGTACCTATTTGTATGAAATCAAAATAGCCTTTTCTATACTTGATTCATTGACAATGGTTTCCATTACTTTTGAATTTTGGAATAGTTTAGCTCATCAAAAATTGAACAATTGTCGTTTTCTTTACTATTCATGTGTAGCTAGCAAGAAAAAATGTCTTTATTGTGAGGTGGATTTTATATCAGAGATGCATCCAATCGTTTCATAACTGCTTTTTTGGTTGCATTTGCAGAAAGGATTTCTCTGCTTTGATGTTGCACAGTTTGATGGAATTCTTAAAAAGATGGCTGAATTCAATAGAACTCTGTTGTCAGATCCAGTGAGTTTCTAGTCACTACCTACTAGGTTTCTTTGTTTTATTTCTTACCATTGTCTGATGTTTTATTACCTATATCATTTTTGAACTAATAGACTAGATCATCAACTAGGCCCTAAAGGAGGGGTCCTTTGTGGAGGTGCGAATGAATCCCAATTTTCAATTTAATCAAGGTGCTTTCCTTATATGGTTTACTTTATTCAATGGATGTGGAACTTCCTAAATTTCCCTGTAGACATGGATTAAAGCCCCATAAAATGCCATGGTGAAGGGAAGAGTGCTCCATCTTGATTGCAAGCGCACAAAGCAAAACCACCCTTTCATTTTTTTTTTAACTTGGAGAAGTCATTCAATTAATGATATCATGAATAAGATTCTGTTGGTCTTTTACTTTCTGTTAGCAAATTTGCCAGAGTTTTCTGTTATTCTGAAGCATATATTTATCCATTTACCCTATCAGAATTGTCATAATTTTTATATTTTCCTAGAAAGTACCATATAATCTTGAAAAACTAGCTGTTATTCTAATGTGCTTGGATGATGGGGTTCAAAGCGTATTCTTGATCTCTGACCTTATCTCTCTGCAGTGATGAAGGAAGCAGATTATTGAACAATCACGTGAGACAATCATTTGATTTTTCCTTTGTTGCTTGCCTTAGTGCCAAACCTGTTAAAAAACCCTTAGATAGGTAATGCCTCAAACCCCATGATGGTGCCTTTGATTTCATGGTGTCACTTTGAGGTTGTGTTGATATGGTTCTTGTTGGCACAAACTATCCAATCAAAGCACCTATAAAGATGGGTGTCCAATTGGCCTTCTTCCGTGTCTTTTACTTCTTGAGCTCCTTCCATTGACGAATGGATGAGCATATCCAATGAAAAAATGAAAAATAGGCATTATATAGATCAAAAATTATTATTATTTAAAGTGGAAGCTTAAATAAGTTTTTTTGAAAAAAAAGATAATAATAAATATAAATATATTTACAACCGTACAATCATCATAATTGCCAAAATAATTGAATATGGTAAATTATAATTCAATTGCTTGCAATACAATTTAAAAAACATATTTTATTATGTGAATTGTCACTTGAGAATAAATGCTTAAATCAGAAAAATAAATAAATGCATAAAAAGTATGATTAAATTTTTAAACAACAAAATAAGAACGAGAATCATGAAAAATCGACTCAAAAGATGAAATCTAAAAAAATTAAAAAAGCTATTTAAATGGCTTCGAAAAGAAAAAACAGTCACTTTTACATAGAAAAATGGAAAACCGGTCATTTAAGTTGAATATGATCATTTTTTGAAATCATTTTCATGTTTTTCAATAAAGGATTGAGATGAAGGATGCTGACCAAGGTGGCTAGCTAGCATTATAAGATTGTCAATATCTCAGGTTGGAAATTGTTATGTCAAGCACCCTTTGGTCATTCCTTCTTTTCAGACGTACTAGTGAACAACCATACCCATTCAGTGTCATCTTAGACAATAAGATGATATGGGAAATAGTTACATTCAACATTTTTGAGTCATTCATTATTATTTAGGTTAGGCTTTTGGGTTACTATTTATCTCTCCACTGAATGGCTTGCAATCAAGGTTTCTGACACCAAATCAGAAGTTCACTGATTTTGGTTCAAGTGGTTCAACCTGTGAGGATGTTGTCATGATATCATCATTAGATGAACCAACCAATAAACCATCTTGGACATTGTTTTGAAAGTTCCTAAATGATTTGAATCAATTTTCTTGACAAATTTGGAAGATGTATATTACTAATATTAGTATATCGGAGCTAAATGAACAAGATGGATTACAATAGAGATGCAATTCAAGGTGCATCAGACTCCCAAGCATCAGCTCATACATCTATAGCAAACTCCAATGCTGCTAGCTGCAGCTATTTAAAGACTTCTATGCACCGTCACCATGAAGATGGTGACTCATTACAACAATTCCTGGCCTGATACAACATCCAACCTGACATAACATCCAATTAATGGCTATTAAGTTCAATAATACAGGGATACCTGCTACAGTTTTTGGCATCTTGAACCCATCTTTAAGTTCTGTCTTAACCAAATTGTTGAAAGCTGACTCCACAGTTGCCAAGAAAGTGGTGGCAGCACTTGTCTTATTAACCATGTCCTGGCTAGACATGCTTGCATACTGAATGAGCTCTTGATTAGAGTACAAAGGTCCTCTTTACTTCTTGATTATACTTCTACTATCCTTCAGTCATATAGAGTTGTAAAAGATTACTGCCACCAGTTAGACCCCTTTGGAGGTGAAGCTTAAGAGGTTGGCCTATGTCTGTCTTCTACTAGTTCTTGTTTAGGTTCGCACCTCCATAAGTTCCATAGCTTTGTTGATTAGCACCTAGAAAGCTTCAGATTTGTGCATCATGTTTTCTCCGGATGCTTGCGACTGGGTTGGAATGCAGTCTGCTCAGATTCTTTGACAAACATTTCCCACAAATGATGTCAACTGATCTTCCTCAATCTGGGTAGGTTATCTTGGCTTGTTGGTGTGGCGTAACTTGTTGCTCCCCTTGGTCTAACAGGACTGTGGACAACTTGCCTTATAAGGGAATAGAAGAGACTTCGACTCTTGGTGCCAAATGTTCTTTGATGCTTGTCAGACAAGCAATATGAGAGGTATGATCAAATTTAGACATATATTAAGTACTTGTACAATGTTATTTACTCTCACATTAATAGCTTGGTCTAAGGCAAGTGATGGTAGTTAAGAGGGTAGTGAATTAGAGAGTACCATGTAAGCTCAAGGACATTATGTCAAGGGAATTAGCCTGATTCACATATGGGTTTGGCTCAGCTTAGCTGAATTACATTTGGTTCAGTTGAGCTGTTCATGTAGAGGCAGTGATCTCAATTGTGCTAGGTATGATCATGGTCTCTGCCGTGGGAAACTTGCCCAGCCTAGTCCCTGGTTGAACCAGGCCTGTTTGTCCTTTGTTCAGATAGGGACCAAGAGGATGCTACGATTTGATACCCACATCAACTACCAATATCAACTTTGTTTGACAGAACAGTTATTCTAGCCTCAACTGTTAAATTCTTATATGAGATCTAGACAGTTTTTTTGAAAAACTTGCATTTAATAAGACAAATACTTATTTAGAGAGAATAAAATTTTTTTATCAATAAACAAAGTGCTTTGTCAAAGGTCATGTACATACTATTTCCAGAATTTTAACTTTTTTTGGTAAGGGTAGGATCACCCAGGGATACAAAAGAAATGATCAACGTTGTCATCCCGAAAAATAGAAAAATTACATTGTAACTAGAACAAGAAATAAACTCCTATTCTTGTTAGAAAGCCTGAACCCAGGATGAAAATCAACACAAAGTTCTATTAAGAATATCTACACTATCCCTTTTGGCATTGTTGAAGGCAGTCTCATTTCTAACTAACTATATGCTCCAGCATTTTGCCTGAATGCCCAACATGAGTTTATGCTTGTCGGTACTGAGACTCCCAGGCCATCACATGTTCTGTTCCATCTAGCAAGTCTTCTCTGGTGTTCACTGTGAGGTCCCCTTTGCCAAGAAATGGGTAGGACAGACGGCCAAATCCCTTGGCTAGCAGCATAATTAAAAAAACAAGTGATCCACACCATCCGCACAGCCTTGAAGAGAGAATTTAAAATTTTCTATCTGACACCATTTCATTAACATTTCATGACCACACATCCATGCATTGTTAGCGACATAAAAGCCCTAACCTTGAAGGAGAGTGACATTTCCAAATTGATTTGTATGGCCACTTCTGAGAAGGTTCAGTAAACTTTGAATAGCAACTCCTGACTGAGGATGACCCTCGAGAATTGTCTGACAATATGGGGTTGGGGACATCCTGGCAATCTGGATTAAAAGGGAGTCCCATCTAATAACACACAACTGCTCCTGTTCATCATCCTTAACATATCTCCACAGGGATAGATTGCAGGACACCTCGTACTGCGGTCAGCCTGGCCGTCTCAACCACATAGCCTGCTTATTATCTGAGTTAGAGAAGCTTCTAGGGAAAGCATCCGCTGAAATGCTATCCTATAACCATTTTCTTTCCTGAAGAGAGCTCTTACCCCAGAGACAATCCTGAAGGAAGTGTGCTTATCTATGCTGTTGAGTTTGTAGCAGTGATCTCCAGAAAAAGAAACCTGGTTGATTTGGTTGCACGGGTTTACTCAGTTTGACCAGAGATTGGTATTTTCTGTTAAGAATGTTAATCCAAAAGGCATCTTCTTAACATACACTCTATTAATCTTGGACAGAATTCTGATCTGCAAACATCCTAATGTGAGACGTTTACAGACCATGTCTCAACTAATAAGGTGCAAGCCTATTTCGTTTGTGCCCTTCCAAAGCCATTGTGTTTGCATTTCCCCTCCAATGCCTTAACCAAAGTGACTGTTAGTTTAAAAAACATATGTGGACTAGTGAGACTGTCCAAGACCAATTTGAGCAAGTGATGCTCAAGATAGAAACATTTAGATTTGCAGTAAGCTAGCTTCTAGTTAACAGCATCTAAAAGGAATCTCCATTCATCCATTTTCAGCGTTTTGACTAGAGACATCATAAAGTTTCTGAGAAGGTATTTCAAGTTTTTTGCTTACTCCAAGGAACCTCCTAGGAAGACCAAGGTGTGAGCTGCATATTGAAGAATGGATACTCTTTTCTAACAAAAGATAAGAGTAACCTTGACATCTAAGATTCTGACTTTCCAACAGTCCAGCCACACTGAAGACATGGTATTGAAATCATATGAATCACAATGTTACACCCCAAGGTTCGTGAGCAACAGCAATAGTGGGTTCCCACAATGTTTTCGTTAAATATTACGTTTTGGTAAGAAAAGGCGAACTTAATCCATGAACCTCCTAGGAAGACCAAGGTGTCACCTTTATATTGAAGAATGGTTATCTTGACCTCGAAGATTCTGACTTTCCTACCATCCAGCCACCCAACGACATGGTATTGAAATCATATGAATCACAATGTTTCACCCCAAGGTTGAAGAGTGACAGCAATTGTGGATCCCCACAATGTTTTCGTTAAATATTATGTTTCAATAAGAAAAGACGAACTTCATCCATGAAACTGCCATCAATATTAGAGACTAGTGAGGATCCAATTGCATTATCTTATCTTCACGTGTGGATGGATTGTTTCCTAAGATTCAAACTTGTGAAGTAATCTTATTGTTGCAATTAAGGCTTGCTCCTTGATCATCATATTTTAATGTTGGTATTATTTTTGTTTGTTGCAGATGTTTGAATGTAAACTTTGATGATAATATTTTAAATCTTCATTTGCAGAAACAGCAGAATTTGGCATTGTCAGACACTGACCTTTCAAGACTAGGTGCCATTGTCAATGTATTGAAAGATTCTTCACATTATCACATCAGTTCTTTTGCTCACGTGGACATTTCCTTGCTATTGAAGCTCTTGAATTCTTGGCCTACAGAAATGTTGTTCCCAGGTTAGCTGTTTTTCCGCAGGCAAACATATATACTTCTAGTTTGTATAACTCGATTTATTTTTTATGCATTGTTAGGACTTACGTATTTAGGTTATCAGGTAGTAAGGTTTTGTATTATTGGCCAGCGTATATATTATACTCTTTTCTTTGTGTAATGGAAGATTGTGATCATCCTTTTCAAGATGCATTATCTTTCATATTCATTCTAGGATGTTTAATTTTTTGATTGCACAAGTCAACCATATCATGTTTATTAAAATCCTTTTTTTTTAAATTTTTATCTGATTAATTATTTATTCTTAATGCAGTAATTGATGTCATAAGAATGCTGATATTGCATCCAGATGGATCAAGTTTGCTTTATAAATATATGGATCATGAAAATGGTATGTGTAATTGTGTAACCACTTGTCACTTATCATCCTTGCCCTTTCATGCTTAGACTGAGGGAGAGAGGTTTTTGACTTTGATAAATTGTTCTAGACTTAGTTTCCTTTGCTGGTAAGCTTAGTTCCTTTAGTTATTGGACTACATTTTGAAATGTTGCTCACTTGACATTTTCATGTTATATTTCAAATAATCAAATGCGTGTTGATTCATTGTAGTGTTAAATTATTTTATTTCTTCTGTAGATACAATTATGAAGGTATTCAAGAAGGTAACTGATGGAACTGCACTTGTGGCAAATCTTCTAACCATTGTGCGAGCTATCACAAATCTCTTCAGGCAATCATATTTCCAACAGTGGCTGCACCAACATCACAGTGAAGTATGTCTTTCTCAAATAAAGGCTTTATTGACTGCTGAATTGATGATGCTTTCCCGATGGAAGATTTTTGAATTCTAGATCATCAGAAACCAATTCAAATGAAATCTTGATAATTAAGTCATCATTGGATTGAATCTGCACTGGCAACCTTCTGTCTACTTTAATCAAACTGTTTTAGGAATGAAGAACTATATATTATAAATTTTGGCTCCTATGCCTTGTTTGGATAACAACATTATCAGTTTATCTTAAAATTATTAGAAATTAATTTTAACCTATTTTCTAAAATTATAATTGGATTATGTAAGATTGAAATCATGCAATTATAGAGTTCCATTGATTATAGAAGCAAAAATAAAAAAGATCTCATGTGACTCATTCACCAAACATTTTTATACTACCGAAGAGACATCTTACATTTAGTTCTTTACTTACCATCATGTTGTAAGGTTCCACATTATTATTCTCTCTTTCAATCAGAGATGTTCTTTTTATACAACACAATATTACACTGATTGAGTGTGTGATGAGAAAGAACACTACACTTGGTATTATAATAGGTTTTAAGAGTGTGTGAGTTTAGTCCCACATTGTTTGTGTATTTTGTATTCCTCTTATATAACCTTTATAAATAGAGGCTTACCTTTGTTTAATGAAATACCAATCTTCCACGGTATTTATTATTCCTTACATGGTATTAGAAGTTAGATTTTGAGAGTAACAAAGAAAAAGGGAAAACCTTAGGTAGGGAAACCCGAATTGTCACCCTCCTCTCAACCATTCGTTTATTGGTGCCCTTTTTTCAGGGTTCCTCTGTGTGGTTTGTTTGAGAGTTGTCTCTCTTCCATCCCACTCCCTTTGAGTTGTCTCCTTTTGTTTTTCTTTGAAACCTTAGTTACGTAGAGGCAGCCTTTCTCCTTGGGTTTGTCACATGCATGCATCCTCTTCCTCCACTCCAACCTCTGTAATAGAGCTGACACCTCCCTCTTTCTAAGGACTTTTTTCACGTGGCTCCTTCAAGAGCCATTTCTCCCTTTATGTGGACCCTCTCCTCTAGGACGTCTTTCTTTGTTCGCACGTAAAAGCAACTCTTTTTCCAATGTTATTGTCAATTTCTTCACTACCCCTACTCCCTAGTGAGGATTGTGCTGTCCCTTTATAGGGTTTATGTTTTCACATGTGTTCTGTGCGATCAACAAGAGGTTGTTGTCGTTGATCGGTTATGCTTTTGTCATTGACATGCTTACTCACTCCTGTTGTTGCTTGCCAACACCTCCCACTTTGTTACCATCTATTGCACCCAGTAGGGTTAGAGACGGATAGTTGTAGATGGGGTGGGGAGGGGGAGAAGGAGAAGTGGGAAAAAGAAAGAAAGAAAGAAAGAAAGAAAAAGAAAAAAAAAAAAGGAGAGAGAGAAGAGGATGAAGGGAAGAGAGAGATTTAAAAAATGTCATGTTAAAAAAAATGGTGGAAGTTGAAAAAAATTCTGGGTAGTTCATATCTTCCTGTTCTATTGCCTCTTGATGATTGGAGGTTTACTGTTACTTCCTATTGCTATTACTTTTGCTACATCATTTGATTTTCTGCTTTGGATTTTATCATCTGATGGTTTTTGTGCTGCCTTTACATGTTTGAAGGTTTTCTACCACTGCTGTCTCTATATGACTGAAAGTTTATTATTATTGTTTGTTATATTTTTCTTATTTCTAGTTATGTTTTGTTAAGTTATTATTGTGTCTTTTTGTGTAAGTTGGATACTTCTACTTGAGGGAGAGTGTGAATGAAAATATTCTATTAGGCTTAGTCTCACATTGTGTATTTGTGTTTCTCTCATGTAACCTCTATAAATAGAGGACTTGTTTTTGGTTAATGAGATATTAATCTTCTACCTGAGATATTAATGAGATAACCAATGTGATTATGATGTAGAGTTGCCAATCCTTGAAGGTTAACTGCTCTGTTAAAATTTGCTAAAATTATCTCTAATTTGCAAGGTTGATGTATTTTATTAAGGAAACCACTGTTAAGGCCCCCTGCTTTCTGGAGTTATTCCTTGTCCTCGATGTTGGGTTTTAATCCTTCAGCTGACTGTTTCAATTTCCTTCCCTGGCTCCCTTGTATTTGATTAGGGGAAAGAAAGTCTCTTATTCTATTACTAATTTTAATTATCACAAGAACTCAGTGGTTTGTAAAGTGAACAATATATATGCTAAATTTCTATTTACTTGCTTGCAGATTCTTGATAAGCTTGCAGGTTGCCGTTCATCTTTCAACAAGAATTTGCATATATCTTATTCTTCTCTTGTGCTCAAGTAAGTATTTTGGTCATTTATGTGGCATGCTTTAAATAATATTCAAAGTTAGGTAATAATAAAAAGTCAAGGTGGCGTTTTTCTAGATAGAAGCTTATTTTTATCATTTTCTGCTTATTTTTTAGTTTTTCCGTGCTTTTGATTGAAAGGAAAGATCAGCAAGGACAGATTCAGGTTTTATCAGCTGCTATGGAGGTGTTGTTTTCTTTTGCTCTAGTATTTTAATTATTATTGCTCTCTAATAGTCATTTGGAACTAATTCAAACTAGCTCTAAATAGTCGAGTTAAAACTGTGGCTACATACTTCTCATTAGAGTTCAAAAAAACAATGAAGCCCAAAGGCTAGGTTTGTTTTTCTTATGGTGTCTTTATGCTGACTATAAGTGATGCTTGTGATTTAGTTGGGTGACATGATGCATTCATTGTATGTTTTTAATACTAAAGGTGTGTGTGCTATTATTCAGATTACCGAAGATGAAAGTCAAGATGTTGACTCAAGATTCCGAGCACTTGTGGCAGTTGGATCTCTTGTATCCTTTTGTATTTTGTCTGAATTTTCGTTTATTGAAAGTTGGGAAAACAATTCAACATACTATTTCCTTAATTGTTTGCTTGTGTTTGAGAGTCTACGTGTTTACTTTCTACTTTTCTTTTTTTTGTTTTAAAAGTTTTCCTCATAGCATTGCCTTCTTGATAAGCAAAATCCTGTCTCAACAAAATCAATGATATCTTCATTCTGACGTAAAAGAACATGTTTTTACTTTCATTTTGGTCTAAATGAGGTGAAAGTGCCTTGCCATAGGGAAGTTTTATTTGATGTCTATCATTGTTAATGAGAAGTTGAACTTTCTGATGTTTCTCATCTCTGTGATATGATGCCATAAACATGCTAGTTTATTTTTTTATCTCAATCTTGTGTGAAGCTTATAAAGACCCTTTCAGTGACATCCTTGATTTAACGTACATAAGATGCTCGATGGTCTTGTGAAATCAATAGCAGTTGATCTTGATGTTGAAACTGCTGCAAAGATTGCTATGGACTCAAAAGAAGCAAAGCTTGCGGAAGTTGGGGCTGATATTGAGTGCTTGATCAAGTCCTCATGAATCTCTACAAGAGAACTTCGACTTACTCCAATAGAGGTATGCTTTGCAGGTGTGCATTGTCAGAATTCTTACTAATACAAACCCTAATACCAAACACAGTTTCTCAAACAAAATTATTGCTACTTGAAAGCTTTGCGGCATCATTATTGCAATAGTATAACATGCAGAACTCATCTCCTCCGCACATGGCAGGTTTCTGTGTTTGATAAGCGAAACCAGCCTGCTGTTTGGCGTAGATTAGAACATCCATGCTTCCTAATGGGAGCTCAAGAACGTTATCTTCCCACAATGAAATAAGAACATAAGATCAGAGAATTAGGGCTCTTCTCGTTTTTCTTTTAAATTGACTATTGAAACGTATTTCTTTAATGCTCTCCGGACTTGCTTGCTATGATGGTTTCACTGATTAAATAGTTGCCGGTCGCTAATGTCACGAATGTCTTGTGTTCTGCTCTTAATGATTTCTGGTGGACTAACTTGTACGTGGCGGTTCCCTTTTTGCTGGGATGTGTGTGACGAAACCATCGGCTACGCATGCAAAGGCTGCGTTTGGGTGACGTACGCTGGGCAGCTTTTCCAGAATCATGCGACGGTCGAAGGTGGGCGTAGCTCCATCATGGCGCAATTCTAGATCGGGTGAGAAATAATGAATTACTCAGAGTCAAGGAGGAGCCAGAAATTACTTCCAATCTGGAGATGCAGGTTATTCTGATGAATATACCATACTGCCCCTTAAAAGTTCCCGAATTTTAGAAAATACGACATTTTTGCTTGCATTTTATTTTCAAAAGATTCACGTAACCTGAGAGAAGGGAAGGGGTCGGTGTTGCCAAACACACTGGTGCGGTGCTTTTTTGAATGTTGGCTCTCGTTGTAAGTCTCTAGGAATCGTGACCCTAAATGAAGTTGGAGATGGAATTCGTTTCTCAAACGTGACCCTAAAAATGTGAAACCGAAAGTGTTGTAACGTGTCATTTTGTATGAAGTCATTCCATTTTAACGGGGAATTTTGACAACTTTGAGCTTAAATTTAGGCTGGCATTTAAACCTTAGCGGTGGTAACCTTTGAGATAATCACGATGAATAATGTCTAATCACAACATAAATCAAAAGCCTTTTACGGTTAAGGTTTTATGTTTTAGTTCTAACCAAAGCAGCTGATTCGGCAAGCTGTTTTGATTTGTTTCGCTTTATCCCACGGCGTTTGCTCCGAATTCTGGTGCGCCATTACCATAACTTAAATGCATTTCAAAAAGAAAAACTTCATCGCCAAATATCGCATGCCCTGAACGTATGGCTCAGCTTCGTATCTTCGTCTTCAATTTTTTTTCATTTTTAAACAATGGCAGTATTTTTTTTAAAATTGATTAGTTACCGGATGCAGTTAGTTTGCTGTAACTGCTTAAGAACAGTACTATATTATTGGGTTGTAAACAGTAGTCGTTCTCAACGAGATTGAATACGCACATCAAATTCCTTTCATTTCCAGTCTTCTTTCTTCATCTCATTCTTCCGTTCTGCTTTCGTTTCATCTTCGAATTTACCCCCCTACTCCATGTTAATGATGTTAGCGGTGGTAAGTTTTGCGTTTATAAAAATTTAAACCTTAGCAACATCATTATTCTAATAAACTGAGTAATCACAAATAGCTATCGGTAGTGTTTTGATTTCATTGCGAATTCAAAACATTCTTTTCTTTATAAATGCTAAGAGAAGGATCAATTACGTAACCATCTATTGTTGGTGATCAACAATTATTTCCATACAAGTGTTAATTTTTTTATAATGTTCGATGCTAAAATATTTTATTATTAATTTTTTGTCTAATAATTTGTTATGAAGAGCAGTTTTATTTATAACAAAATTTAATTTTTTATAATATTCAAAGTTAAAATATCTTATTAGTAAATCCTAATTAAACATATCAGAAGTGAAGTAAAAGGAGAAGCGAAGGTATGATATGCGGTTACGGAATCAGGAGACTCTGTTCTCCGTGGACGCCTGACGGAAATGAAAAATGGGTGGTGGGAGAACGACCGAGTCCATTAAAAATTTTCCGAAGGTTCCTCGAGACTATTTTAACTTCTCGGCCTTCGTTTCAAATTCGAAGAGATACGTGGCAGGCAAGTAAAACAGAGAGATGGACTTCGCATTCTGGCAAGTCGGAATATATATATATATATATATCTGTGTGTGTCTGTATGCATTGTAAATATATTTTTTAACGAATAGTATCGAAGTTAACGAATCTATCAATATTGAATTAAGATCTTAAAATTTAAAAAATTGTTACAATTAATTATCAAAATATCACTTCAACGATTATAATAAATACATTATTACATACGTACATTGACTGATCTACGCACGAGGAATCGTCGACAGAAGAATATTTTCCCTGTCTGTCAATATCTACTTGTTATTACTATCATTGTTTCTGTACCACTTTCCTCCCGCGAAGCGATGAAAAGGAGGGGAGGGAGCGAGACGCGCGGCCGTGACAGACGAACCACCCCCATGGAACATGTACTCGTTCATTCACGCGTTCTTCTCCTGTTCCCCGTAAGATGTGGCGCCCACGACGCCATTACTCCTCCCGATCAGAGTAGTCTTGACATACCAATTGAGGAAGAGAAGGAGAAGAGCCACGTTGAGGACGGAGTTGAACATCCAAGCTCCCATTCCGTTGCACCCGCCCTTGAACAGGTGCAGCAGCAAAACCCCCAGGTGGCACACCAAATGGCACCCGAGAAGCACCAGTTGGCAATTGAGCACCACCTGGAAGCAGGCCGCGGGCAGCCCGACGCCGAGCCAGAACCTGTACCCGTACACCACAACGTAGACCAGGGTGGTGGAGAGTATGGCCATCACCTGGAACGACTGCGAGAATTCGAGCCAGAGGAAGGTCATGAAGACCAAGGTGGAGTGGTTGAAGAGGCGCGAGAAGGGGAACCGCTTCGTGGGTCGTCGCGCGATGAGGAAGAAGGTGCGGAGCAGGTGGAGGAAACGGGATAGGTAGAAGACGTAGGACCAGAAGAAAACGCGTCCCGACGGCCTGGTGCCGATGGGGAAGCAGAGGAACCACTGGAAGGGATTGGTGTTGTACCTCCGGAAGAACCACCGAGTGTCCCGAATCTCGGCGGCGGAGGAGAGGAGGATGCCGAGGAAGATGGTGGCGGAGACGAGGGTCATGAGGAGGGAGTGGAGGGCTGGGATAGGGCCGAGAGGGAGGGGGCGTGTCCGGCGGGAGAGGAGGAGGAGGAGGTGGAGGAGGACGGAGAGGAGGAAGAAAAAGGCAAGGGAGGCGAAGAGGAAGGACCAAGTCGAGCCCCATGACGCGGGGTGGCTCCACCGGAACCCGATCACGCTTGGGTGCTCCGCCAGCCAATACATCACCACTTTCATCCTCCTACGAAACCCACTTGCGATTGGGCCTTCCTTCTTCTTCTTATTAATTTGCTGCTGATGTGAAGCTTTTTTGAAGGTTTCCACTTTCCAGGCAGGATTATGATTGGGTTCGATCAGGTGTACATGTTTCCAAGTGAGATTAATTTGCACGCGACTTTATCAGGAGGCAGGATGGCGGCACAGGACACCATCGATTTGGAGAATCGAAGCCTTCCTTCCTCCCTTTCCATCTGCATCAAACCATTTAATTTGTCTGTCAACAGATCCACACACACACACATATATATATGTACAGCTTAATTCCTTTAATTAACAAATAAAACCCCTTTGCGATTCGGCAGGCTTCCATTCACCACCGGAAAATTTTCGACCCTTCCGAGCCTTCTGCTTTCTTACCAGGGAGTCGATCAAGCTCGCACTTTTTAATTTAAGCTAAAGTATCCTTTTTTAATTAAGCCCTTTCAACTTTGAGCAAGAAAATTCATATCTTTTTAGACCTTTTTCTCCAACTCACGCTTTATTATCAAATAATAAAAAACAAATCTAAAGTTCCTTTACGCGCGCTTATATATATAATATATCCCTTCTACGTACAGACGTACTCGTTGATATCTTGAATGCAAGTTTAAAATGCGCGCATATAAAAGCTAGCCTTTTGTAAGTTTATCAGACATTAATTGCTTCTCGATCATCTGCAAAACCTCCTAGCTAGACATTCTTATATATATATTCCATCCACAAGTTGCTCTGCTCATCTATCTTCTCTTACCTTCGTTACAAACGTTCTTATATAAATTTCGGGTGAGCTTACGAGTGCAAATCTTAATTTTCTTCATCAACTTGGATGGGCGATCATTTGATCTTTGCAAGTAAAGAAGATTTTGTTAAAAGTAATCTTATGTATCAACAAAATTTAATCAAGTAATTAAAATTTTTTTTACTATGTTATATAAATTTAGTCTTAATCAATAAGATATCTGATGTAAGATTATTATTCAATACTTTCTCATATTATATATATTTTTTTTTACCTTTTGATAAGAAGTAAAGCCCACGATATCATGTTGAAAGTGATTGAAAGAGATAACATCGAAAGAGATATTCTAGAAATTTGCAGAAAAATCTCCTTTTTCTCCCTTGAAAGAGATATTCTAGAAATGCTAAAAGATCTCCTCTTCGTATTTCTAGAACTAGTCCCCTCCTCTGGCTCAAATAAGTCCTGATTATTTCTAGATCTCAAATATTCTTGATTATTTCTTCTTCTATCTATGGATAACATCGACACTCTGTCCGACCCAAATGTCTCCAAAACCTCAATTCTTACCGCACGTACTCTTGGAAGAGTTGTGCATGCCGAGTGGGGGATCAAAATTTTGACAATCTTGAAGATCCAAAGCCAGTTACTCTTGCAAGAAAAATTGGTGGTCGATACGTTGAAGGAGGGTTAGAGTCGTCAGAGGATTTTATTTGTATCTTTGAAGAATATATAAAATGATAGAAAATAATAAATTAAAATTTTAATATTTCTTATTTTTTTCATACTTTACGCACAAACCTCACTTTCAATGATCTCAATCTTGACATGGTTTGGTATCCAGGATAAGCTACCAATTAAACAAGGAAAGTTTAGCCAAAAAAAAAAGGTTTGCAATTACTTTCGCTAAACCTATTTGGAATTATTTCGTTATGGAGTTTACGGGGCAACAGGAATAATGAGATTTTCGACAATT
>JAMKPZ010001365.1:0-63240 GCA_024699675.1 Amphibolis antarctica | reverse complement strand
ACACCAACATAAATGTCCATTACAATCATCTAACTCATCAAGCTATTAATGGGCATTTTAGTTCGAAGTACTTGACTAAAAATATTAAAATTTAAAATTGTCATTTCGTTTATATTCTGTGTTGATATGGTCTACTGACTACAGCACACAACTTCCAAGCAATTTTTATCTTATTCACAAACGATTTCAAGAGGTTAACCTTTCACCAAAAAATTTAGGATTTTTTAGAGAAAAATATGTATTCCAAAAAAGTTAATGAAAATCTTATACAATAATTTGATTGATGAAGCAGATCAATCAGGATACATAGAATATGCTACCATATGGCAAAAGTATTAAGCCAAGAATCAAGAATATCATTCTTTGCCAGTAAATTACTAGGTAAAGTGCAATGGATCAAGGTTTCAAATATTAATATCATATCAAGAATCAATACTCTAAAAACAAGAAACATATTGAAGAACAAAGATCATATCAGTGGAAATGCAATACTGTTGTGAAAACAGCTAAAAAAACACCAAATTTTAACTTGAAACTCAATGATAAGATAAACAAGTTATGGTAGGCATATAAAAACACCTAGATAAATTTTTTAAACAATTATCATACATAAAATATCAATTAGATAGAGATACAGTAATCACATATATGAGAAAAATCTTAAATCATGTATAACTAACTTTAAAAAACTCATAATGACAAATGATTTAAAATTCAAGTTACATTTCAATAAAATCCCAATTACAATGATGTTAAATGACAAATGATGGTCATAATTATTAGTTTCTTACAGAATCAACTATTATATAATACACGGAACTTGAAAGCAGCAGAATTTTGCTTCATTAAACACGGGTAAAAGTCTTACATGCTTCAGGTAGATATTATTTTGAAGAAAGTAGCTCTATCAAAGGAAACATTTTGCTGGTACATCAAATCTGCAAGATAAAGAACCCTTTGATGCTTGCCACCTTTGTCCAAAGCTCTCATCAATGATGAGTATGCAATGGAATCTAGCTTAATATTTTTCACAATCATTTCCTGAAAGAACTCCCTTCTCCAATTTACCTGTGACAAAATATCTAAGCTAGGGATAGGACAAGACAGGTTTCTATCTAAAAATTTCAACCACGGGTAAAAGTCTTACCTGCAGTGCTACAAGCATGTATTATGGCAGTATACATCATGACATCAAGAGTGCAACCAATACTCTTCATCATCATGAACATAGATTCTGCTTCAGTGAGTAGGCCCTGGCAAATTATAAGCTAGTAAAGCTACCAAGTAATCATTCTATTTATACAGAATGAGTCGTCCAGGCCAGATAACACCTACCAGCTTGTCATATGCACAGATAATAGATGACCCCACTTCCTTTGTCAATGGGAATTGCATGTCCATCATGTCATCAAAAAAAGTAAGTGACTCACTGTATTTTCCTAATTTACAGCAACCTCTGATTAACAGAATCTGGTCTTTTGTTCCTTTCCTTCATAGACCTGTATATACTTAAAGCCTTGTCATAATCACCCAGATTCATGTAACCCCCAATAGCAGAGTTATATGCAGTTGTATTCAGTTCAATGCCTGGAGACTGTGCTGCCACAAGTATGGAATCTATTTTCACATTTTGAGCACAGTGACCACAGGCTGCTAGGAGTGTGCATATTGTAACGACATCAGGAAGTGTACCATCTCTTTCCATTATATGCAACACACCAATAGCTTCAGTTAGCATGCCTTCCAACCCATATGCATCAATAAGTGCATTATAAGTGACATAATTAGGTTTCCAGGAATTCTGTTTCATCATATCAAACACTTCCCTGGCCTTCTCAGGCTGTCCAGATCTACCATAGGCATTAAGCAATGATGTATATGATACAATGTCTACTCCAATTCCACTCCTTTTAAGTGATTGAAAAATGTTAAGTGCCTCTACATGCATTCCATGTGAAGCATATGCACAGATAAGTGTATTGCATGATACAATATTAGGTTTCACTCCTCCAAGCATCATGTCAAATACTGCCTTGCAATTTCAGATTTGTCCACAGACGGAATATGCATGCATTATACTAGTAAAAGTTACCATATCAGGCTGACATTCTGACCTCTTCCCATCAAGTTAAACATATCAACAGCATTGTCAAATTGGCCAAGCTTTATGAGACAGTGTATCATGATATTGAGAGTGATGGTGTCAGGATTTACTCTTTTTTTTTCCTCAGTTCAAAATAAGAAAGAGCTTTTTGATATTGAGCAGCTTTCTTCAAAGAAGATAAGACAATATTATGAGTAACTAAGTCTGGTCACCAATGTCTGTCATTTTCTTGCAAACTTCAAGTGCATGTTTCCATTGCCCACTAGAACCACAAGCATTGATCAAATATGCAGACTGACTAGGAGGAACCTGCAAATCAAATTTGGGAAAATAAGTTTATTAAAATATTTGGCAATGTATTAAAATAGCTTGTAAAATCTTTGGAGTCAAAGAATTGTGGAACAAAGGAAAAGCTTCATTCCAATAGTAAATCAATCCAAGTTTCAGCAATGACTACACAATTCACAACAAAAATGTGCATAACAGATGAAGCAAAAGAATAGAGGCTTTTACAGCAGCATGGAGCATATCATCCATTATATTCATATCCCGGAGCAATTGACCAGCTTGACAACGAGCATTTATCAAAGCATTAAAAAGTCTCAGCATCAGGCTTTCACCTAAACAAAATCAATTCACCAGGTCATTCAAAGCTATCACTGCATAAAAAGGTAAATTATCACTTGTGCATTTATTCTTGGAATGATATATTGGCATGGATTTTTAAGGATAGTTATAGGATAATGTCCATGAAGCAATGTTAACTTGAGGGACTGTGTCTTTGACTATGAAACATGACTATGAGTTTGTTATTTCTTCTTAATGGTGGTAAAAATGTGTAGGTGCTGTACCTGAATTTTTGCATCTCAAAAAACAAACAATGTGCTTGAACAGTCTGATCATGTCTAGCATGTAATCAAATCATCATACTGAAGATATCATTATGTGCACAGTAGTTCTTTTGATTTTTCGTCCAACAAAACACTCAAATGCTGCACTCAAGAGAACCGCTGTTTGTCACTCCCACAAAAACACAGTTTATGAAGATATTTTCATGACAAAATCATCCATCCCTATAAACTAAAACTCTTAATGGGCAAGGTTCTTCTGGCTTTCCATCTAACAAGAAACTTGATGTGCTCAAAGAAACACCTCCAAAAGAAACATGATTATATTAAATAAATTTCACATAACCATCTTGCATACATAATAGTTGATCCTTCAACAGATTATATGATACTTTTGATTTTCTTCCACCAAATCACCATTATAATTAAAGGAAACCCTCAAATTCAACTATGCTTAGCACATACTCCAAATTGAAGGTTGATTGGAAAAGGGTTTAGGTTTAGGGTTTCCATTGATGTCAAATGGAAACCAAGTATTTTCCATTCCTGGTCAAAGGCGTCATCATAATACTCTACAGATTTAGCTCTAATACCATACAGATGATATCACAAGTGTCTTTTCAAGATTATGAAAAGAAGTTTATGACTTTCTCATTTGTATCATTCTGTTCAATGAGTTCTTGATAATCATTCTATCATAATCTAAGGAACAAGAGTGCTCTTCTATGCTGAAAAATATCTTGTTGGCCTCATCCCACAGTTGACCTTTGATAAGAAAATCAAGAACAATATTATTTGAGACTTCAGTGGGTTTAATTTTATTACGTTGCATTATATTGTACATTTGTAGAGTGTATAGAGCTCTATCTCTCCTTTTTAAGAAAGGATCAGCTAATTCTCTATTATTATCATCTTTGAAACAGCCCAACAATAATGTCATGCAAGTATGAGCATTGGGCATTGGTCCCTTTTGTATCATTTCCTCAAAAAGTTGAAAAGCCTCTTTAACCTTCCCATGATTGCAGTATCCCTTGATTAATATAGAACATGATACAGTATCTGGTTTAAGACCCTCAGATTTCATTTTGCTGAATAACTTCACAGCTTCCTCTACAAATCCTTCAGAAAAATATGCATCCATAAGGGAACTGTATGTGACTAAAGTAGGGAGCTCGCCATTCTCCATTATCCAACCCCACTTTCCAAGTGCCTTACTTAATTGTCCCCTATTACAATAAGCATTGATGAATGTCGTATATGTCACCACATTAGGAAATACACCCTGACTAATCATGTAATGGAATATATTTTCAGCACAGTCAACTTGACCCTTTCTGCAATAGCCACTAATTAAGATGTTGTAACTGCGAACACTGGGCACAATCTTGTTGGAATCCATGCACTTGAATAATTTCAGGGCAGTACCTACTTTCCCAATCTTGCAATATCCATACATAAGAATGTTATAGGAGACTAAAGTTGGTGTCTTACCTATTTTAGCCATAGAATCAAAAACTTCTTGTGCATCTTCAACCCATCCTTGCTTGCATAGGAAATCCATGAGAATGTCGAAAGTAACTACATTTGGATGAATATCACTATCAATCATTTCATCAAGCAAGTTTAGAGCCTCATTCATTGCCCCATCCTTGCACAACCTGTCAATGAGCATATTGTAAGTAAATATATTTGGCCTGCAGATACTCCCAGGCTTTGTCATTTCCCTGTACAAATCAAAAGCCATGTTGGCATAACCGATTCCACAGAAACCCTTGATAAGTGAATTGCAAGTGAAGACGCTTGGGAGGCATTGCATAATGGGCATTGCATTGAAAAGAAGCCTTGCATCGTCAATCCTACCGGAAGCAACAAGTCCAAGAATAACAGTGTTCAACATTCCCCTAGACGGATTGTAACTACGTTCCAACATGTCATTGAATAGCTCAAGACCCAAATCCAATTGTCCAGCACGACAACAACACTTCACAACACAATTGTACGTCATGGAATCTGGTGTGATTCCCCACACAAGCATCTCCTCAAACAACCCCAACGTCAAGTCCAAATCCCCCAGCTTGCTCAACTTCTCCAACACCACATTGCATGCCGTTGCACTTGGCCTGCAACGACCTCCTCGCAAACCCATCTCACTGAGGACCCCAAGTGCAAGATTGATCCTCCCCTTACGACACAAGCTTCGTAGAAGCGTGATCCAAGTGCTGGAATCCGGAATACAACCCATGTCAGGCATTCTGTTGAACAACCCAACGGCATCAGAGAGGTTATCCATCCCACAGAACCCATGGATCAGAGATTTGAAGATAATCCTCCCGGGCTGGAGACCTCTCTTAAGCACGTCTCCCAGCACTCCAAGGCCCAGGTCCAAGTGCTGGCGGCAGCAGCAGGCCAGCACCCCGTCGGCACGGATGTCCTGGACGCCTGCCTGAGCCCGGCTTGACGAGACCAGCGTCGTCTTGGGAGAAGCCAACACTCCTTTGCTCCTAAATGAGTCGCTTGCACGGCGAAGGTGACTCTGGACAAGCACGAAAGAGGATGATGGTTGCGGCGGAAGGGAGTGAGAGATGGCGGTGGTCAACTGTTGTGGAGACTGGGAGAGAAAATAGGCGGGGGAAGGTGCGAAAAGGTACAACTGTACGGAAGTGACGAAAGGCACCGCTGCCGACAACGACCGCCGGTTGTTGGGATTAGCGGCCAACATGGTCCGGGCCACCGCAAAGGAGGTGAAGAAGATGCGGTACTTGCAGAGGGCGATGTCGGCGCCCGTTCACCCGTTGATCACAAGGAGGTTAGTTAATCAAGAAGCGGTTTTTTTCTTCTTAATTTCTAAAAAAAAAAAAATTGATTTTTTTTTTAAAATTTTGAAATAAATAATAATAATTTAGATAATAAAAGAAGTAAGTTAAAAAATATATATATTAGAGTACTTTTGAAAATTAAGAGTAAAGAAAAAGAATGAAACCTAAATCTTGTTATGACTTACAATTTTTTGTATGTAATTTATTAACCAACTTTGGTCATCATGTTGGTTTACGTTACGTGTCTTTGGAATTCACCGTAAATAATGAAAAATGATAATAAAAAATTAATTTATTATTTTTTATCAATTTTAAAAAGACAAATTTCTCTTAATATATATAAAAATTCAACAACAGAAATCTGAAAAAAGAAAAGAAAAGGAAAACTGGCATTTAATAAATTTTTATAAAAAAGAAAACTAGCATTCACTCTAAAATTTTCTTTTATACAAACTGTAAATACACATGACAGAAAATAAGAAAAGTCTTCATTTAAATTCAACTAATATTTTTGCTACATAGTATATTTTTAACTTTTAAAAAATAATTCCATTTTGCAAAAAAAAACAATCATTGCAGTGCATATAATAAACAAAAAATAAGCATTCGTGTAATAGAATAATACCATTACATTCCTCAAACAAATTTATAAAGTCCTCCCATCCCATATTTTCACATTGCAATGTATATAAAAAGTTGAGTGTAGGCACAGATGAGGACGCTTGGAGTGGATAAACAGATCATTGTAAACAATAAAAAAAATGAATAGACCATTCACGCTGGAATGAGATGAGCATCATTCATGGTGCCCAATTTTATACTTTTGTGGTAGTTGTTCGTTGGCGTATGGAAAGGAAGGTGTAATACTTAAACCAGCGTGTCAAATCATCAATTTCTTATCAAACCAATCCTTTCGTGACGGATGTGGTATCTCACCAGTCACCACTAAAATGTATACCGTATACACATACGTTCGTACCTTGCGAACAACCCCCGAAAGTACTTGCTCGACAATGTCGGTTGCTTTCTCATGATTCCGCTTTTGCAATGCAAACTTCTCACGTGCTTTCCCGCAAATCAGGTGATGAACATGTTCTTGCCCCTTCCCTCTCCACGCCTTATCCTTTCATTTCACCTACCGTACAACCTATTTAGCAAGTTCTTCAAATTGAGCCGAGTACAATTTCAGATTCTAACACATTTTTCAAAATCCAAAATAGCAAGTTATATGACTGATGACGTCCACTCTAAACCTTAAATGACTTGTATTTTTGTAAAACCTAAGCACTTTGTGGAATAGGTAAATAAAATCTGCAACTTTTTCCCAGTCAATTCAATTGTCCTCCTCCTACAACAATTCTGATTTGCTATCAACCATTTAATAGAATAACCATCTTTTTTTGGACTACATCAGATAGCCCTTACCCCACATCCTTTCTTGAATAACAACAACATAATCCTTTCTGTTATTTTTCCATGCATATGATAAACCACTTCGATACATCTGAGGTGGAGGTTGAATGCCAAAATCCTCCATCCATTGCAACACCTACATAGATGGCAGACATGGTCATTCATTCATCATGAAATGATGAGTCATGAGTATCTAAGATAACTTTCTATACCCACATACGTTACAGTTGGTTTATTAAACGAGCATGTAAAGGAAAACATTAACAAATTCTGAAATTTCATCTTTTCTAATTTTACTGATTTCAAACCTCAAAAATTCCATATCCAAAAATATAAACTATATGAAACAATGTCCAACAACAACAACAATAATCAATGTTTTTTGACAGACAATAATGATCAATGTTTTGATTCCAAAATGTTGGATCAATACTACCAATTTTGTCCCCATTTATTTCTATCCATCACAATATGCTCTGTCAGATTACATAACTTCAAATCTTTTGTCACTGATTCTAACCACGTGACATTTGATCTTTCTTGACCTACCACTTTTAGTTGCACTCAAATTTGTTAGTCCATCCTTTCTTAACATGTAACTCCAAGCTTTCTTTGAACATGATAATCTACAATTTTTTCACCTTTTACCGATTTAATGTAGTTCCATTCCATCTGAAATGAATTCCAATTTTTTTCATTGTATCAACTACACCTTTTACATGTCTTTGACAATCCAGCACTCAATGCCGTGAAACATGATTGAATAAATAGATGTCTTTCAAAATTTTCTATCGCATAAAATTCTTAATGCCTTTCTCCACTTTATCCAATTATTTTCATTTTATGGGTAACATTCTCTTTTATTTCTTTGTATGTACTTATAGATCCTCAATATATAAGCTTCTCCCTTTTAGAAATCCCATAACTATTTAATAGCCTTACAATTAATGCCGTCATTGTCACCAAACCATTGGATTCTCAAGTTAGATTCCTGAATGATAACTATATAATAGACATATGAGGTGGCAACTCAAGTTGACATGCATTGTCACCAGTCATCTCGAGGATTCAAAAAAGACCATACTGCAATGGTTTAAGCTCGTGAAGAACACCTTTCAGTTGATGTCATCCAAGATGGAAATACGCCAAGTCTCCTATGACAAACGATGCTACCAAGTCATTCCATATGGCATTATTGAATTTTCATTAGTTGTTGGACAGCAAAATGTATGTTTCAGATGGGTTTCACAAATTGTTGGGCTCAACTAATGCTGCCATTGCTAGTAAGAGGGTCACCTTCTAATGTGAACTCCAAATCAAATGAACTTGATGACAGAAAATTCAAGAAACAGTAAAAAGGAGAAATGTCCCTTCGATTCATGGATAACCTTGTTAAAAGCATGCAGTATGTATGGGAGACTCTCATTCCATGTTTTGGGATATTGAGAATTATATCCTTGAAGCAATGATGGTCCCGTGCACTACCTTTGTTTGTCCATCTGCTTGCAGATAATATAGAGCACTATCTTCAAGGTGATGTCCATCAAGCTCTACAATGTATGCTAGAATGTTCCCAAGAATTGACTTTCGGTCTAAGGCAATAGAGCTTAGAAGGCCAAAGTACATCCATACATGTTGAAAATAAACCCTCACTGCTTCAAATCCCATCTTTGAGAATTGGTCGACAATAAAATATAGACATTCATGACCCTTCTTTGTTGTAGACAAATCACCCACAAAATCCATGAAAAAACTTTCTAATGATCAGTTAGGCACAAGCAGTGGTTGATATAATCCCAACTTTCTATTGCTTTACTTAGATTGACAACACTAGGTGCAAGTATGTATATAGTTAGAAACATCTTGCTAAAGATTAAACCAATAGAGATCTCAATATATTCTGTATCATTTTGTTTACACCAAAATGTCCTACCACTTTAGACAAGTAAGCTTCCCTTACCCATTTGAACATTTCCACCCATAATGGAATACAAAGACATTTCCCTTTCCATAGCAGCTTATCTCGTATATAAAGATAGGTAAGTGTACCTTCCTCTCCTTGCCTCCACATGTCACTAAAATCCAAGTCCTCTTTATACACAAGGACATGGCCATCATGTGTAGTCAATTACAACTGCATGAAAACTTAGTATGGTAGTTGTTCACAGGGAACATGATAGTAAGAAATTTATTCTGGCTCCCTAAATTGAACTTGATAGCCAAGTTAAATTGCTGTAGATAGGTCATCCATTTTAAATGGCAAGTTTTCTGTAGCTTGCTTTGACGGTACAAATATTACCAAAAAAAATTTGAGAGAGTACCTCAATGTATTTTTGCCACTTCCCAGCATCCAATAGGTACCTTGAAAGTATAGAATACGTTTCCAGATTGATCTTGATGCCTGATGCCACTAATTTGTAGAATAGCTGCACACCAAGGTAAAGTGATTGAGAAAGAAAACCCCAAATGAAAATAAAATCGAATTTCAAAACTACCGTAATTTGCAAACACAAACTAAACATAGATTAATATTACATTGATAGAGATCAACTAAATATGCTAAAATACATTGTATGCATTTCAGATCTAACACAAGCTTTATAGTTTTAGGTAACAGGTTTTTTATTGAGAAGAAAATGGGGTGAATTTCTCTTTCTTTTTCTAGGCAGCAAACGAGAGAAATCCATTGAAAACAAGAAAATTAGAAAGCCTATGCAAAACATAGGCAGACTAAACCAATAACAAGCAATAAGCAAGGATTTCTGAGAATAGGAAATCCAAAAAAGGATCAAGGAATTAGAAGAAAAGCAGAAAAAGCAAACAAGGCCGTCAACCCACCCACCTCAAAGAGAGACAGCAGACAAAAGGCAATGCCACAAAAACCTCATATGACAGGACTTAGCTGTATGCCAACTCCTCATCCATTCAAGCACACAAAGAAATATTATTGAGGAAAGTTCACCATCAACAACAGCTGAGCCTCTCTGAAAATTCTATTGCAACATTCCAACCAGTGTTGCTATCATATGGCATGGGTAATGGATGGCCAGATCCTTCTTCAGTTCCCATCAAACTTGCTCCTTCATTTCAGAGGGACCAAAATGCATCCATGTGGGACGGCTCTTAGGAATCCATAGGCAGATTTGTTGTAACCGATGGCCTCCAATTCAAGTCCATAGCTGAGATGATTGAAAGGGTTGATTGGCCGACTGAAAGGATGGATTGTTCCACCTATGAGAGAGAATGTTGATTCTAATCATCTTATGACGTCATCTTTGCATTTTTAAAGTTTTGGGATTGATATACTCATTGATCCCCTGTAATTGCTGGATGAATATTATTTATTAATGATATTCAACATCCTTTCCTTCACAAAAGGAAATTATAATGTTAGTTTGCAGGAGGATAGAATAGAAATACTTGCTTTGTTATGGAACTAATAAGAAGAAGATATTGGTGGAAGATGTGATTGTATACACTATCAAAAATAAGGCCTCTTTATATAGAGGCTACAAGACTCATACAAATAACACTAACCAATATGAGACTAAACTCTTTTACAATAAAAACCCTAATACTTAACTCAAACACTCCCACTCAATTTCAAGCATCCAACTTCCAATAGACTCATACATAATAAGATAAATAAAGGAGATACATAATAAACAAAAATTTAAGTAATAGCAATATTGTGTAAGCAAAATAGTAAAAGACTTACACATATGTCTCTACAAATACAATTTTTATCAATCATCAAATAAAAAAGATTTGATATGAATTGTTAATATGGGGTGTTTGACAAACCTCAAAGTAGTGTGAATTTTTAAGTTAAGGTAATTCACAAACCTTAAAAGAAGAAATGGATTTATAATATGAGGTATCCATCCATAAACCCTAAAAGAAAATATTGGATGATAAATAATAGGATATTAAAAAAATTTCTATCTATTTTTTCTTCCTTTTCATAATTTTTTTGGATATTTTTGGTTTTTTACTTCCACCATTTTTTACTTTTACCTTTTTCTTTTCTCTCCTTTTTTTTTATTTTTTTCTCGTACGTGCTCCAAAACACCCTTCCTCTCTTTTTGTTTTCTCTTCTTCTTCCTCACCCTTTCTTTCCCTTTTTTTTTCTTCTTTTCTTTTCTCCTCATCTTCTTCTTTCCTCCCCCTTTCCCCATCTACAGCCAATCATCTATAACCCTAATGGGTGTAGGCAACAACAGCCATGATCAATAGGCCACACTTTCACGGTTCCTTTAATTTCTAGACACAGTTCTGCTACTAGAGTGGAGTTGATTACTAATACTTCGAAGTAATAGAGGTCCATGGCCCTTAACCTATTTAGGTTGCCCTATTTTTAAGGGCAGACCTAAAATTAGGTATTTTGAATCATTGATTAATAAACTTCAGAAACAGCCTGTTGGATGGAAATCCAAGCCACTTGGTCCAGGTGGGCGACTAATTTTCATAAAACATGTTCTTAGCAGTGTACCATACATGTTTTGAGTGCTGTCACCTTGCTGTTTGGGATTTTATATAAAATCAATTCCTTGTGTGCTAATTTTTTGTGGAAAGGTGGATCTGGCTCTAAAATTCATTGGGTTAGCTGGGCTTCTGCCACTTTGCCTTTTGTGGAAGGTGGTTTGGGCTTAAGAATTATGAGAGACTTGATGATTGCTTTACATATGAAAATTATTTGGAGGTGGCTCAAAGGAAATTCTATTCTTGCTGATGGACTTACTGCAATGTTTGACAATATTTTCACCAACCCTGATGTTCAATTTTCTTCACATATTGGGAAGAATCTGCATTCCACCTGGAACAAATTTCAGCATTGTGTTGATTGGAATAATTCCGAACCTGTCTGGAATCTAACTAAAGATGGTGTCTTTTCTGTTGCCTCTGCTTCGGATTATATCCAGAATCATCAAGCTGTCAGGCCTATTTTTAAAAATATCTGGACTGTCTATATTCCAACCAAAATTTCCTTCTTTCTTTGGAAGCTCTTGCATAATGCTTTACCTACTGATGTTAACCGACAATGCAGGGGTATCTATATGGCTTCTTCCTGTCAATGCTGTTTTTTGAGAAGGAATTCCGAAACTGTCCAGCATTTATTTTTTGAGTGTGACATCACTGTTCTTTCCAGAATTTGGTGATATCGTTATTTTCATAGAGGCCTTTTTTCTCAAGGTGACTGGAAAAGATGGATTTTGAAATCCTTAAATAAAAAAAGCTCTACTTCTCATGCAAAGATGGATAAATTCTTGGCTGCTATTTTTCTGTGGGAAATCTGAAAATTCAGATGCTGCATATTATTCAATGATGGATCCTTCCCTTTCTCTAGACTTTACAGGAATATCAAGCTGCAGATTTTAAATCACAGCAGATGGATAATTTAGCACTGACCTATATTCTTTTTCTTACTTTGATGTTTACTCTATTAGTAGATTGTCTCTACCTTTGCTTCTTGGTGGGCTGCACTGTCTTAAGAGCTTGTCTTTTCTCGGGAGGTTCATTAACTTGGGCCTCCAGCAGGTTGGTGCACTACCAATTGATTTATTTTTATCTCTTGGTTTTGGTGGCTGGTGCCGTGTGCTCTGTACAGACCCTACACAATCAAGCTGGCTGAATATCATTGAAGATCTACTTGAGAGGATTTTAATTTCACCTGTGCACTTTTTGTGGGGAGGTCCATTTTGTATGGGCCTCCAACAGGTCAGTGCAATACATTTGGTGATTCAATATTTGTTTTTTCTGGTGCTGCCGGTGGGCTGTGTTTCTCTGCAGCTTCACATGGCGGCCATGGCTTGGAGAGAAAATCTTTTTGTTAGCTTGAAGTTGGATTTTACAAAAAAGGGCCTGTTCGTTGTGGGGAGGTCCATCTGTGGTGGACCTCCATCAGGTGTGTGCATACCCTCACACTTTTCATTTTATTCCCAGATGGTCGACTGCTGTGCCTTGGAAATGTGAAATATTCGATACTGATAGAAAATGCTGCAAAAAATCCGATGCCACTGAACTTTTTCCTTTTGCTGATCGGGTATGCTGGCAGCTGTCTTTTTCCAGACAGCATTATTTGTGGATTTGGATTTTCTCTGTCCACGTGGCTGCCTGCTATCCAGCTGGCGTCCAGTTGGCATCCAAGGTGGCTCCCACATGGCGTAGACAGTAGCATGTTGCCATGGCTATTGGAAGTGCTTCCTGTCGACATCTGATGTGGATTGTATGGCTGCTGATGTGGCTTTGACACGTGGCAATGCATTTTCCTTAGTTGCTTTTCTCCACTGTATTGTACTGTTGTTGTCCTTACTATACTTGTACTTCTAGGTTTTGCAGGCTACCTTGGCCTTGTGAATAATATCTCAGGGTTCTTCAAAAAAGAAAAAAAAACAACTGCGATGAGAGGGATGAAGAAGCACAGTTGTTAAAGGAAGAAAGAGGAAGGGCCATCGGTGGAAGAGAGGATGCAAAGAGGGAAAAACTGCAAAAGAGGTAACGAACCAAGAGGGAGCCACAAAAGACCGACGTTGGAAAGCACCAAAATAAGGGCATTAGGCAGACTGTTGTTGTGGGAAGCAATCTGCAGAAGAGTAAAAGGCTGTTGATCGATGCAATCAAGGTGCAAGAGAGAGGAACCACGAGAGAGAGGGCCACAAGAAAGAGAGCAGCAAGACTATGCAGCAGACGAACAAAGAAAAAGGTAGCCAATGGATGGGCTCAACGTGGGGGGAAGAGGGTGAAGGCTAGATACCCTCCTCCAACCTAGGGTTTTATCTTAAATAGGTCTCTCAAAACCTAAGTTCTGATACCATGTGGAGAAATAAGAAGATATTAGTAGAAGATGTGATTGTATACACTATCAAAGATAAGACCTCTTTATATAAAGGCTACAAGACTCATATAAATAATACTAACCAATGTGAGACTAAACCCACTTATAAGAAAAACCCTAATACTTGCTTTGTTATAGACCTAATGTTGCATATAAATGAACCTTCACAGAGCCCGTACACACTGAGGTTATGCTTTACTCTGACAGTTATAGAACTCATTACTGGTGACAGTAGACACCTATTATTATTATCATCATTGTTTGCAGTTCAGTGATATGACTTCCAGAACATTATAAGGTCAACAGATATCTGCCAGATAGGAAGTAATGAAATGATACACAAATATTGAAGAAAAATCTTACTTTCATCATATTCTCAACCTTTCCACTTTTCCCAAGAAATAGCAAAAACTGATTTAGAAGTCCAAGAGAAACCAAGGAGAATGAAGGCTCCATCTTCTCTATCAGATCATTAGTTTTGCTCCAATCATGCAACCTTCCAGAAGTTCAGAAGTTCACATAAATTAATATGCTACTTTCTAAATTTAGATAATTATTTGCAGTAAACAAGTTTGGCATGATGTCACAGAATCCAAATGAATATAAAAGAAAAAAAGTACGTTCAACATCTTAAACACAATAACAAGCAAAACATTTCCTAATTCACTGTATACAATAATCCATGGTCCAAAACTGTGATTCTTTAACACTATATTTTTCTAACAAATAGAAAAAAATTATGTCAAGTGAATACTAGCAACACTACCAACAACAACAATCCAAGTCAGTTTGTGTCAACAAAAATGATGAGAAAGAAAATGACAAGTAAATCTGAAATTCATAGAAAATGAAAATGATGCAAAACAACTGGATTATGGTGAAGTTTGTGCACAGATAAAAAACTAACAGAATTTGAAATTAGAGTATTTGTGAAAAGATGCAAATGGACAAAAGTTTCTTAACGAAAATAAAGTTGTATATCATTGACTAAATTTTTTAAATTTTCTAATAATAAATACTTATAATAGACATTAATATATTATTTTTATAATATTATTTTTTTAGATAATAATAAATATTAATATAGTATCTTAATATTAATATTAATATTAAATAATATTAATATTAATATTAATATTAAATAATAATATATTAGTATATTATTATTATTCAATATCAATATATTATTTTTAGATAATATCATGTCTGAACGGAAGTGTGTTTTGAGATTGCAAGATTTCTTATCAAATTGAACTCCGAAGGATGGAAAATCCTAAAACTTCGTTAATAGTTATAAGTCAGAAGTGATGCAAAATGATTTTCCATTACTTCCAATGTACACATATGGAGCAGTAGGTGAGAAATGATTTTTCATCAAGTCATTTCCTACCATTTCAAATGGCATAAACTCTTACTCAATGTCTTAATTACACTTTATGGAGTTAAACAGGTGAATTTTTTTCCATCCATTTATTTCTATATATATCTAATTTTTTTGTTATTATATAAGTTTAAATCATTTGCACTATTTCTCACCAAGTAATTTTTGAATATTTAATGGATGCATGCCATAAACAAATGCATTAACTATAAAAAACACTTAAAAACATAATCATTACTAGGAAACAACTCTACCTGTGAAGGTTCATTCCTTCAGAGTTAATCCTATGCCCAAATTAGTGGATATAAGTTAAAGAAGAAAATTTAACATATTATGATAGCAAGAGCCTAAATGGGTGAGAGAAAATTTTAGGTTAATTAAGGATAGTGGTTTTAAATTGTAGTATATAGGAAAGCATAGGAATGAAGTAGGAATAATAATTGATAAAATTTGAGGAGATGAAATTATTAAGGTAATCAAGTTAGAAGAAAGGATTATGATGATTAAACTTAAGATAAGAAATGAGATAATTAATATAATTCATGTATATGCTCTGTAAACAAGTTTAAGAAAAACTATTAGATGAAAATTTTGGAAAGATTTCGGTACCTTAGTCCATGATTTACCTATTTAAGGAGGTTTTGTACGGTGGAAAATCATGGGAAAAGAAATGGTGGGAATTCATTTGTACTATGTTTATGTGAAATGTTGTCTTTGTATGTAAACTAATTTGTACTATGTTTGACAATGTTGTCATTGTATGTGAAATAATTTGTACCATGTTTGATAATGTTATCTTTGACAATGTGAAATATTGTTTTTGATAATGTTTGAACATTTGTACTATGTTTGATTCAATTCTCAAATTTTGTCAATTTCCAATAACTACACAAATACCTAAATTTTAAAATTTCTCTATTTTCAATATGTGCACAAATCAATGTTTAAAAAATCAAAACAAATCAATGATATTTTGTCGATTCATCTTAGATGTTGAAGATTTCAATCTCAAAACCCCCTACATTCTTGGATTGACAAATCAATCGATCTTGTGAAATTTTCATGTTGAATATGAACAAATTAATTGATCCTTCAAAAGGATCGATTGATCCATTTATGTATTCACCACCGAAGTGTCACTAATCGACAACACCTCCACCAAAAGCTTCGTCATCAACAGTCAAAGTCACTTCTCTCAAGTCTCAACTATATTTATATCAGCAATGATAACCCATTAAGGTTTGTATATTGTCGGAGGAGGAAAACTCAACTATGTTGGTGGAGGTAACCAATTAGGATTTGTCTATTGAAGACAAAGGAGGAAGAAGGACATGGGTGGCGAAAAAAAGAAAGAAAGAAAATAAAATAAAAAGAAAAGAAAGAAAGAAATAAAGAAAGAAAAAGGAAAAAAGAATGGAAAGAAAAATAAAAATATTATATAGAAATTTTGTCTAAAATTTATGCTTACATATGAATAACAATTTTTATATATCTCTTGTATTCTTATAAACATTATTTTCTATTTTTTAATTAATTCAAGTGAGATTTTGCCAAAACTGAAAATGATATTAATTATATTATACGAATAAATATTTATATTTTATTCTAAAATATTATATTCCATAAATTTTTTAATTATGGAGATTATGGAAATTCTCTCATATTTTGTGCAATTTTATTATTTAAATTTTTTGTTTACAATTTAAATTTATTGTTTAATAATGTAAAGCATCGTTCAAAAAGTAAAAATATAATTATTTGAGCCAAACCATTATTCAAGTCAACATAGTGAAAGACATGAATGTCATCGAAGAGAAATAAATTGACCACCTCCTTTGTATGATGAATTAGACCATCATCACCTCTTATGAAAGAGATATCTTAACCATCTGTCCAATAATGAATATAATTAGTGGGCCAAAGAATATTCTACACAATATGCTGCATGGATGACATAGAGAGAATACATCATATAGTGATAAAAACAAATTCATTCTCAAATATATAAAACTAATATAGAGAGAATAGCATGCAACCATTTAATGACTAACATCTATTTTTGAAAAAAAGTAGAGCATTTAATTACATTTAAAAGTAGTGAAAATGCTATACAAATAGCTTTTTTACTTAAAAAATAGATCAAAGAATGTCTAAAGATTGTAATATTATTATAGAAGAAAACTACAAAACATACGTTGTAAATATTAGATGTTATGAGCAAGATTAGGAATAAAAGACTTAAGTATACAGGAACCCAAAAACCAGGTAGTGCAATCTAAAAAATAAAAAGAAAATGATATTTAGAGACAACTTATTAGAGGAAAGAATATGGAAATTAGATAGAAAGGTAAATAAACTTTGAAATGAAATGACTTGTATTAAAAAGATTGCTAAGGAAAATTTAGGAGGGTTTTATAATAAAGATATACAAAAGATAATAAAAAAGAAAAAGAATGTGATAAGACCTATCATAAATGTAGAAATGAAAAAATTTAGAGAATTATAAAGTATCACAAAGAAATGCTAAGAAAAGTGAAGTTAAAAATGAGGACAAGGAAATTATATGATAATTTCAACACAGAATAAAGAGAAAATAGTATATATAAATTGGCTAATGCTAAAAAAAGAAAATATGGAGATTTAAATTAACTATCTTGAAAATGAGAATGGTATAGTTTTAATAAAAGAAAAGAAAATAAATGATAGATGATGTAGGTATTTTAGTAAACCATTTAACGAATCTACCATAGGAAACTCTTACACGCAAAAATTAAGTAGCAGTAAAAATATATATATTATACTTATTTTGGAAGTATTAATAACTTGAAGGTAAAAAGAGTTATTAGAAAATGAAATGTGGAAAACTATCGGACTAGATGGTGTTCCTACTGAAGTGTAGAAATGCATGGGTTAAGTAAAGATTAAGTGGTTAACTAAGATTTTTGATATAATTTTAAAGACAAAGATGTCTGATGAGTTGAGAAATAACTCTTTAATACCTATATTTGAGAATAAGAGGGACACACAAAATTGTAAAAATTATCTTGATATTAAGTTAATCAACCATACCATAAAATTATAAGAAAATTAAATAAAAACTAAGGCATGTAAATAAAATCACAAAAACCCAATTTCGATTTATACTAAGTCAACAATAGAAGCTATTTATTTACTTATATAACTAACAGAAAAATTTAAAGCTATGAAAAAGGAACTCCATATGGTTCTCATTGATCTAGAAAAAGCTGAAGATAGAGAATCTAGAAACTTATTGCAGTTGGTTTTAAAAAGAAAAGGACTATCAATTGGAATATAATGATATTATACAGAACATGTGTGAAAGAGCAATTACCAATGTTAAAACTAAAAGAGGAGCTAAAAACTTTCCAACAGATAGGTTCAAACCAAAGGTCTTCTCTAAATTCATATCTATTAGTCTTAGTTATAAACGTAATAAATAAGGAAATTCAAAGAGAAATACTCTAATGCAAGCCAATTACTAACAACATAGTGTTAGTGAATGAAAATAAGTTGGGAATTAATTTTAAATTCGAATTATAAAGAAATTTTACTAGATAGAAATGCAAACACTTAGAAAGATGAGTAATAATGTGATAAAAGATAAGCTACAAAACAATTTTATTAAGAAAGAATAAGAATTACATCAAATGAAGATTATGAGAAAATCAACATAAGTAGTTTAATCATATCCTTAAGAACCAAAGAATGCATCAATTAGGAGAAACAAATTAATTGGTATAGAAGAATCTAAAAAACTAAAGAAAACTCCAAAACCACTTGGTTTGGAATTGTCAAAAAATGAACTCAACTTATATAATTTATCCAAAGATTTAACCATAAATAGAAGTATATGGAAAAAAGAATTTATGTGGCCGACCCCAAAAAAGAATTTTGACAGCTTTCATGTATAACTTGAGAGCAGAAAAATTTTGTTTTATTAAACATGATAAAAGACTTACATGCTGCAGGCAGATATTATTTCGAAAAAAGTAGCTCTATCAAAGGAAACATTTTTCTGGTACATCAAATCTGCAAGATAAAGAACCCTTTGATGCTCGCCACCTTTGTTCAAAGCTCTCATCAATGATGAGTACGCAATGGAATCTAGCTCAATATTTTTCACAATCATTTCCTGAAAGAACTCCCATGCCTTCTCCAATTTACCTGTGAAAAAATATCTAAGCTAGGGATAGGACATGACTACTTATTTAGCAAGGTTTCTGGTTAAAATTTTCAGCCTTACCAGCAATGCTACAAGCATGTATTATGGCAGTATACATCATGACATCAGGAGTGCAGCCAATACTCTTCATCGTTATGAACATAGATTCTGCTTCAGTGAGTTGGCCCTGACAGATTATAAGCTAGTAAAGCTACCAAGTAATCATTCAAATATATAGAATGAGTTGTCCATGCCAGATAACACCTACCTGCTTACCATATGCACAGATAATAGATGACCCCACTTCCTTAGTCAATGGTAATTGCATGTCCATCATGTCATCGAAAAAAGTAAGTGACTCACTGTATTTTCCTAATTTACAGCAACCTCTGATTAATATATTATATGTAACAGAATCTGGTTTTTTCTTCAATTCCTTCATAGACCTGTATAAACTTAAAGCCTTGTCATAATCTCTTAGATTCATGTAACTCCCAATAGCAGAGTTATATGCAGTTGTGTTCAGTTCAATGCCTCGAGACTGCGCTGCCACAAGTATGGATTCTATTTTCACATTTTGAGCACAGCGACCACAGGCTGCTAGGAGTGTGCTTATTGTAACGACATCAGGAACTGTACCATCTCTTTCCATTTCATGCAACACACCAATAGCTTCAGTTAGCATGCCTTCTGACCCATATGCATCAATAAGCGCATTATAAGTGACATAATTAGGTTTCCAGGAATTCTGTTTCATCATATCAAACACTTCCCTGGCCTTCTCAGGCTGTCCAGATCTACCATAGGCATTAAGCAATGATGTATATGATACAATGTCTGCTCGAATTCCACTCCTTTTAAGTGATTGAAAAATGTTAAGTGCCTCTACATGCATTCCATGTGAAGCATATGCACTGATAAGTGTATTGTATGATACAATATTAGGTTTCACTCCTTCTCCAAGCATCATGTCAAAAACTGCCTTGCAATTTCTAATTTGTCCACAGATAGAATATGCATGCATTATACTAGTAAAAGTTACAATATCAGGCCGACATTCTGACCTCTTCTCTCTCATCAAGTTAAACATATCAACAGCATTGTCAAATTGGCCAAGCTTTATGAGACAGTGTATCATGATATTGAGAGTGATGGTGTCAGGATTTACTCTTGTTTTTTTCATCAGTTCAAAATAAGAAAGAGCTTTTTGATATTGAGCAGCTTTCTTCAAAGAAGATAAGACAATATTATGAGTAACTAAGTCTGGTCCAACACCATTGTCTGTCATTTTCTTACAAACTTCAAGTGCATGTTTCCATTGCCCACTAGATCCACAAGCATTGATCAAATTATTATATGTAGACCGACTAGGAGGAACCTGCAAATCAAATTTGGGAAAATAAGTTCATTAAAAAACAAATGAACAAAATCTCTGGAAATGTATTAAAATATCATGTAAAACCTTTAGAGTCAAACAGAATTGTGGTTGCAAGCACCTACTCGTCTGATGAATAAGATTAGGGTAGGGTTTTGGTAAAAAAAAAAAAACAGAATTGTGGAACAATGGAAAAGCTTCATTCCAATAGTTAATCAATTGAACTTTCAGCAATGACTACTCAATACACAATAAAAATGTGTATAACAGATCAGGCAAAAGAATAGAGGCTTTTACCGCGGCACGAAGCATATCATCCATTATATTCATAGCCCAGCGCCATTGACCAGCTCGACCATGAGCATTTATCAAAGCACTAAAAGTCTCAGAATCAGGCTTGCACCTAAAAAAAATTAATTTACCAGGTGATTTGAAGTTATCACTGCATATTAAACAACAATTGACCAGATATCATCAAGGGATACATAGATTTCTACTTGTACATTTATTCTTCACAAGACATAAGGATAGTTTAAGGATAGTTCTACAATAATTTTCATGAAGCAATGTTAACTTGAGGGAATGCATCTTTTACTTTGAAACATGATTGTTTGTAATGTCTTCTTAATGGTGGTAAAAATTTGTAAGTGTTGTACCTGAATTTTTGCATTTCAAAAAACAAACCACGTGCATGATCAGTCCGATTATGTCTTGCATGCAATCTAATCATCATGTTGTAGATATCATTACGTGCACAGTAGTTCTTTTGATTTTTCATCCAACAAAAAACTCGAATGCTGTGCTCAAGAGAACCACTGTTTGTCACCTCCTACAAAAACACAGGTCGTCAAGATATTTTCCACACATAATCATCCATCCCTAAAAACAAGAACCCTTAACAGGAAAGGTTGTTATGGTTTTCCATCTAACAAGAAACTTTATGTGTTCAAACTTCAAAGAAACACCTCTAAAACAAACATGATTATGTTAAAAAAAATTCACATAACCATCATGCACACGTAATAGTTAATCCTTTCCAAGATAATATGACACAAGATATAATAGTTAATCATTCACATAACTATAGTTTATAACACAAGATATTCGACTATTTTTGAACCTCAAGGTAATGGACTGTTAAAATTGAATATTTGCAAAAAGTTAGTATAACATTGATGTGAACATCAAGATGGATGAGTGCTAAGTAACAAGGTTTAGGATATTGAAAATTGTGATTGGAGAGGATAAGTGATTAGTTAGTGATTATACTACAATTAGATGAATTGGATGATTAATAAGACTTATATTTTAAATAATTAAATTATATATCTATATATTTAGATTAAATATGTATAAATATATTGTAACTTAAAATGATTTTAAAAGTATTATTTTGATGATCCATCAATTATCAAAAAAGATCTTTTTTTTTTAGCAAAACAATATGGATATCGTTAGAAAGGGGAAATAGGTAGCCTGCACAAGCCACAGGCATAACTAGAAAAACTACCAAAAAGGATAAAATCTACCGTCATATTTGTTTCAATTAATTGTAAAATAAATCAATCTAGTATTTTTAAGCAATAAGCAAGGCAAAGTACTAAAAAATCAAAAAAAGTACAAAAAATAGCTCATCAAGTGCATAGGCCAAGGGATGAAAAGCAGAAAGTGACCAAACAAAACAGAAAAGAAACAAAGGCAAAAGTATAAGGAATACAACAGACACAAACTCTATCATGATAACTACAATCACTCTCTCAACAACACCTCAGGCACATGAGCATCAGCCTCCCCCTCAAGTCCAGTAAATCCAAACATATGCAAGTTGTTAAGTCCAAATATGGAATGGATGAACCACACCCCAAAAATCCACCTATTCCTTTCTAACCTTTTGAGCCACCAACAAGCAAGTGGAAGAAGCCCACAGAGCCTATGTCTGCACCCCTACAGTGAGTGAAATTTAGTCAATCCATCTCAATTTTTAAAACCTTGACATTAACAACTTGAAAAACTGGGTGGAGACAAACCAACAACACTAGTGGTAGAGACTTATGTAGGGCCAATGATGGAGGTAGTCGAGAGGAGGGGTGGTGGCTAAGGTTTCCCCCCTCCCTACCTAGATCTTTCACACTTTTTGAACTTTTAAGACCTAAACTTTGATACTACATGAACACAAGAAATGGGTAGAAGAGAATGAATTCATAAGAAAACATAAGCTATTTATATGTAGAAGCTAAATATTGGAGACAAATACAACATAAGCAATGTAAAACTAAACTCACATATAACACTTAACCCTAATATATTAATGTACTCTAATAGTTACATAGAATCCACATTTATGTCATTGTTTGTACCTCATATAGAACTAGAGATCTACCAGAAGAATTTTTTGATAAACTCATGAATTTTTCTACATCTATGCCCAATTCATCATCAGTTTTTCTATTTAACATATCACACTCTTTATCTAAAATCAGCTATTTATTTTATTCCAGCAATTAAGACATTGGGTCCTACCATTTGAGTTTCCATGTATGAAGGCAAAATCTATTGGATCCAATTTTTTCCTGTCTTGTCCTTCAATCATATGCTTCATTCAAAACTTTAGATTGTAATGCACAAACACAAAATCATTTAATCTTTGAACTCGTAATCTATTCCTACAGCATTTACAAAAATCTTTCTAAGACTTGGAACATCAATTTCATGAATGACCACCAACTGCTTGGATACACTGTAAAACTATATATACGGTGTAACAACATGCATTGAAATGTAATATTTTTGTGATATAGGCTACAGAATCATTAGAATGTAATAATATATAGCGTATACCTAGTGGTGCCAATATTATGGGATGAACAGCATCAAGAGATACAAGTCTACCCGTCCAATCTCTAAAAATTCTTTATTTCATTTATCATCTGTACTTGAAAATCAGTATCAAATTTCAAACATACAAATGATTATCCATAAATATGCTAACAAGTCAAAATGTCCCCTAAAACCACGGTTAGATTGGAATTGCGAATTCAAATAGTACACTACATCAACAAATAATAATTGATGGCAGTTTGGCGACATCCGTTAATGTGGATCGAGCAAATGTACCCGTACGAGGGCGGGGAAGTTCTTCCTCACGAAGCGCCCAGCCCAGCGATTGAGGACGCCGTCGATGTCCTCCCAGTGATGGAGCTTCAAGATCCGCTCCACGACCTCGGAAATCTTCCAATCCCTCTGACCACGGGATCCGGTGACGCGGAGGCGGTACTTTGCGGGGATGCCATCCCTCCCAACGCCACTGACCTGGACGGACACTCTGTGCTTCCCCTTGTCGTAGTCGACGAATCCCACCTTGTTCTCTTGCCACGGCTCGTCCCCTTCGCCCTTCGAGACGAGCGTCGAGGACGTGGAGGAGGAGCAGCAGCAGGAGATGCGGGCGCGGAGGGCGAAAGGAGCGACACGAGGGGAGGAGGCGAGGTGGCCGGGGGGGAGGGAGGTGTGGTGGATGGAGCACATGGCATGGAAGGCGGGAAGGACGTACCAGAGGCGGGGGAGGAGGACGCGGTGGGTCTGGGCGCGATGATGATTGCCGTCGAGTTTTGAGGATAAATTTGCTTTTTTATTTATTCGGATGGAATTGTTATGACCGATGCGATGTCCCAGAAAAAGCAAAAAAATTATCTTTTAATTGCTATGAATAATATGTATCAACAAATATCGTGTTCCATTCAAACGATAGTATATAATATCATACGCAATGAGTTCCACCCTGACACCTTTCTTCCTTACTTATCTCCAGACCTATGCAAGTGATAAAACAAGAAGGCAAAGTTTTAAAACTCCGAATCATGAAATTATCGTGAGGATAGTTTTTATCAGTAACGAAAATGCCAAAATTCAAATATCAGTGAAAACTACAAATACCGTTATGTTTAACTTGAGCTGAGTTGCTACAAAAAAAAGAAAAAAAATACAAAACAAAACTAGCGTTGCTACGATTGATTATCTTACAAATTTTATGCTGAACCGATAGGCGATAGAATTAGTTCACAAAGAATGAGCAATGCTTATCGTGACGAATATGACCCGGGAAACCTTCGCAACGAGTGCAGAAGAGGGAAAAGGAAATACGAAACGTCCATTGAGTTATTTGAGATTTTAATATTTTAGAAAACTTTTAAATTAATAAGATACGGGAAGAAAGTGGTGTAAAGCTTTTTGCGTTGGCAACAAGAGGTTCCTAGTAGGGGATTTATTTATATGATTAGCTTTTAAATTAATATTCATGAGTAACTGGGTATGTTATATTTCAATTTTTCATAAACACGACTATTTGGAAGTTTATCGTAATAAAAACCCTGCATTAATAAACTGGGTATGTTATAATTTTCGAAGCACCCAACCGTGGTTGATAATTCATAAGGTAAATTTCAACTTCATTTCTTGTACCGTATGCAACTAAGCCATGTATGGCGGGACAAAATTAGATTTTTTCTCTTTCCACATCGTATAAACCGTAAGAAAATCTTAAATTTTAAATCAAACAAAAACGCTATCATTATCAAAAAAATCACATGCGTTTCAACAACATGAATAAAACGACAACAAACGGCACCCAACTAGGCGGAACAGGCGTCCGCATGCAATTTACCCCCAGCAACAAGTGTCTTTTCATAACGCCCCAACAAGTGTCAATCAACCAATTACTTGAAAAGTAAAAGCAAAACAAAAAAAACAATTAAGAATCTGACCTGTAAGAATGCACAATGATGATTATTAATCCTCATCACTAAAAGAAATGAAAGTGCTTCTTGATGCTTGATCGTTCCGTTCCCCACTTCCGACGGCAGCAAACAATAATCAACTGAGACATCGGCAAACTACGTGAAAGAAAATGGCAGCACGAAAATCGCAAGATGCCCGTATCCCCTGTATCTAGCAAGGTTAGACTGGAGTTTGGGCACATTTTTCGTAGGGGGTACATCGAAGGTACACCAAGAAAGCTAAAAAGCTGGCTGCACGACCATGGCCATGCACCGGATAAAGTTATCACAAGGATATAAAACTTAGAGAAAAATAGAATAATCAGTATATTTTTTCAGTTTCTACTCTCGAAACCAGGCATTCACTGAGTTTGAACTAGCCAACGCATGCTTTCCTGTAAAATAAAAAATAACCACTAGTAAATACCATGGTCAGCCAAGATCATGCATCAAATTTTAACATATACAAAAGCCTCGAAAATTTCATCACCATCTTCACATATCGAAAAAAGGTAAATGATGGAAGGAATGTAAAATGAAACGTTTAATATTACCAATGTTTCAAAGCATGGTTGATACATCCATTTAAATAGATATTACACATGTAATTTAATAGACGATTTGAGGAAGAAAAAGTATGTTACAAATAGGGGTGCACATGGAACCATTGGAACCGATATAACCAAACTAATCGATTTTTGATGATTTGGTTTGATTAAGACTTTAAGAAGGTTAGGAGAGTTCAATGAAGTTTTAAATTTTTAAAACCTTTGTTAACAGTCCAGTTCTTAGTTCTAAATACAATTATCTACACCAGAACTCAATTGTTGAACCACCTTAAGTTCCTATACTTCACTTGCACTCTTTTGCTTTCATTTCGCCCATTTCTGAGCTTTAACTTTGACTAACTTGAGCTTTTGAGCAAATTGTGTGCTGCCCTCCCTTCCACCTTTGGACACAGAATTCAGAAGTTTGTGGCTAAGATAATATGTACACATGAGAAGTTCCTTTTCTTGAAGATCATCCCAGTACCCACAGGTAAAGGTGAAGGGTCTGAGCATGGTCTGCTAAGTGACCCAAGACCTGTAACTTTCAAATTCAGGATCTTGCATTCATAATCAGGATTGATTTAGATCCTGTCAATTCTGGAAAGCACTAGATTTGCTATGAAATTGGATCAAGTGAACCCAACATTTCAACACGGATGTCATACAGTTGATAATTTTCTATCCAAGAAGAAATTTCCCACACTTCAGATGTGAGGCTTGCACCAGATTATCTTTCCCACTGGTTCCATAACTCTGTTAAAATCTCCAAAGAAAAACGAGGAAATCAGCCAACATTCTCTGATCGAGCTCAACTCCTCCAAGAATTTTTGTTTACCTACCACATCTAATGGCCCATAAACCACTGAGCAATCCTATACAAGCCCATCAGCTTCATATTTAACCATGATGGAGTTGAGGACCCCACGATCCTGTTGCTATTCCATGCCAGTAAAATACCCCCATGGAGCCCTGTCTAGCTACTCTATTTTGAAATTCAAAAGGCAAGTTGCTGAATTTTGTCTCAAGAATTGCTAATATTTCTTCTCCTTATCCCTAATAATCTTTGCTTTCCCTTGTCTCATCCACAATCCAGGTTAAATGCTTCATATGGTAACCTTTGTGCTTCCCTTATATTGTTATGTTGTAATTACTGTAGCCTCTTCCATCTCTAGATCTGCCCATCTTCTCACGTTCGTTACTTGTCTCTCTACATTAACAAAAATTGACCTGGGACAAGATTTGATCACTCTCTATCTGACCATTTTAGGGAACTCTCGGCATCTTTCATGTACTGCTTTTGAATGGATATGTAGGTGAGTAGATGTCATCTTCAACCATGGCATCCCCTTCAGGGCTTGATGTTGAATGAGTCTCTTCTGCCTCCCTAGATGAAAGATATTCTGGCTTTATTTCCATCTGGTTCGGGGAATGATACAGCACTATTCTTCGTTGGGTTTCCATGCCTCCTACTTCTATCTGTTGGGTAACACCAATTCCCTGTTCCTTCATGGCTTCATACCAACAAGGCCCAAACCAAATGCATTTGCAGCTTCAAAAATAGATAACTGACCCTCCTTTTTTTCGTTTTGACACTGGTAACAGGAACATTATTTCTGTGCAACATATTTTTCCTCCCCAGATCTGAGACCCTATTATTAGGATGCCCACCTAATAGCTCTCATAATGGAATGGATCAACAGATTGAGGATCATTAGAATTTTTCTAAAAAAATTTCCTCTATCCAATGCCAAATCTTCCCCCCACCCCCCCTCTTTCTGGTCAAAATCACTGTCTAATGGATGGGTATTACATTGATTGTGATTCTGGCTCTCCTGTAAGTAATTAACAATTTAGGAACTTTCTTTTCCATCTCTTAAATCTTGGGTTCTCAAACAACTTGTGCCATAATCCAATTATGAGTAGCTAACCACGTGAATCTCTTTTCATACATTTTAACCTATGCCAAATCTTTGGTGAAATTACAGAAATTTAAATCTTTTTGTACAAATTCTAACTAAATTGTTTTCAGTGTTCCTCCATTTCTTTCAATTTCTCCTATAGTAAAAAAAAAACTCCTATAATAAATAATTGTTCCTTCCTAATTGCTGCATCCTTTAGCCACCTAAGGATATAACTAAACCGCCTACACTGATTTTCTTATCTTCCAATGCTGCAATTACTACTCTACTTCTAATAAAATCATTATTATCACTTATAATATTACCACTTATAAATCTAAGCATTTGTATCTCTACAACATTAACTTCTTGCAGATGATCATGTTTTACCATCAACATTCTATAAACCATAAAGTACAAGCAAGCAAATAGTAGTTTCATAAAATTTTCCTTTTAAATTTAATAGCATCCTCCTATAACACTCAAACTCTGATGTACCACTCAATAATTTTAATTTAGATCTAATTTTTTCATTGGTTACCAGTCCAAATCTAGTCAATGGTTGAACCTACAAACTGACCAAACCATTACAGAGTCAGTGTCCAGTCCAGTCTTCATTTAGTAATGCTAGAGGCTTAAGCTAAGGTTTTCTGGTATCCATATCATGGTGTTCAGAACTGACAGATGTGCATCCCAAACATCACATTCCAAGCACCTAAATATAAATGTAGAGAAGTAATGATGAAGAGTTCATAACCTTTACATCTATATACTAAAGTTTCCAAGTGAACAGAGCCTTTCAGTTTTTGCTTGTACTGAATGGATTCGTGAGGCAGGTGCACTCACAGTGATTGGAAGAACCCAGTCTCCCTTTTCCCTTCCTTCAATAAGAAGAGGATGCTCATACCTGACAAAGTATATGAACTATAAATCAATAGATAAGAGAAGGAAAATTATTGAGACCAAATAAGTGACAACAACAAAGAAGAAAAATAAACAAGCCATAGGAAACTAAATATTCCATGTCTTCTATTTGTCTACCTGGTAGAGTCAACGTGTTCTGGTGTGGTAAAAAATTCAAAGCGAAGAGCCCACTGCACAGATACATATGACGTGGAGAAAGACATAGGACCATCCGTAGGAATTGAAAACAAAAAACTTGTTTGCAATAAATCAGCAACAACTTCATGATGATCACTTTGAACCTGAAAAAGATAAAATATTCATATCTTTATTTTTTATAAGGGAAAATAACATGGTAGCAATCCATATGATTCACACAATCAATTTATAGATCTCTCTGATGATGTTCATTGTGCTGGTTTGCTTAAATTCTTACCAGTGTGTTGCTGATGACTGCCCTACTGGTGGTGAAGGATGACATTGACGAGAAGGTTCTAACTTACTATGAAAGTGCTATAGTATGGTGTCTAAGAGTGTCAACTCCCATTGGTAATTGTGTCCTTACCATTCCTTCCTACTCCAGACAATAGTTTAGACCACAATAGTGCCTGGCACTCTCGTTATACTCCCTAGCTTTCATTTGTCTTCTTTTTTATTTGCTGGCTTTTCCTTCAAGCTTCCTCTTGGATCCTATTCTCATATTGTTTAGACCACGTGTATGGCTTGTGTTGACTTCTTTTACCTCTTTTTCTCATTTTTAATAAATTCCTTGCCACCACTCAAAAAAAAAAAGAAAAAAAAAAGAGCATCTGAAAATAATGCAGGTGACTGAAAAATTTGAACACAAAAGTGCTCAAGCAAATGAATAGCAACATTGGTAGAAAAACAACAAAATTCAACTCAAAAGAGACCTTTTCTATTATATTACAATGTAGAAACATAAGGGTTTTTAATGTAGTTTTCATTGAGGAACCAATTTGCAAAAGTTTCAAAGGTCAGGATATATACGTGAACATTATTCTTTTTCTTTTGACAAGTTTCGACTGCAGAATGTCATAAAAGGGAGACTGATTATTTAATTTATATCACAACAAAAAATGCTTGTAGATGCTAAAAAAACAAACCTTCGTAATTTTAGGAGAGTTTCGTCGGGAGTGATGGACAAATCGTGGACTAATGTTTTCGGAAATCTCCAAGGACACTGAGACCTGGCAGGAGCAGTAATTACTGATCATTATAGATTTTACATGGTACAAAACAGGTTAAAAAGTGTCTAACTTATCACACAACTGGGAAAATTATGATCACTACCTCAAGACATCTTCTTGCTCCTTCACCATGGAAAAATGTAAGTGTACCCCCTATCTATTGTGACAAAAAGATATTCTGAGTCACTGACAACTTAGGAGTGTGTACCACAGAAAACTGCGAGAGAATACTAACCATATCACCAAAGTAATAAGTTGAGTCAGAGTTTTTTGGAGAGAAACGCAGTAAAATTTGATCATCTATCCTTATATTATAAGACCTTCCTCGTATATAGCCTTCCGCTGCAGTTTTTTTTTTCTGTGGATTAGTTTATCACGACGCCTCATCTAAGACTATTTTTCTAGAAACAAATAAGACAAACCAATTGATGCATTACATGCTGCAGGTTCAGAAGGCCCTGACAAGGAACGCACTCCAATATCATCAGCAGAGAATGCTGAATTTAAAATTGACTGCTGCTTACTTGGAGATTGAACTGAAGAAGATGAAACCAGCTTCTTTTGTGGTGACAAGATTTCTGTTTGCAGTAATAAATTACATGCATAAGTACCTAAATCAGAAGCATGAAACTCGAAAAATCTTTTCTTTGAGAGATGCATTGCAAAATAATTGCATCCAAAAAAAATAGTTTTTGCAGGTTATTTCAGTTGAGATGTGAGGTGGCTAAGGATTTGCTGAAAAAGAAGAATTAATTAATGCAAATAAAATACTAATGAAGATATAGAATCAGATGGCCATGAGCTTCATAAAAGTAAAAATTTTAAATATTTAAGATCTATAATAAGTAGCAAGCAGAAGGAATACTTTTGAATACTTTTAAATAAGATGAATTAGTGAAGAAATACTTTTGAAGTGTTATTTGATAGGAGGATAACATTAAAATTAAAAGGAAAATTCTATAAAACTGTAATTCACTCAATTATACTTTATGATTTAAAACGCTAAGCAGTAAAACATGATTATGTGCAAACAATTAATGTTGTAGAGATGCAAATGCTTAAATTTACAAGTGGTAATACTATAAAAGATAAGTTAAAAACGATTTAATTACGAATAGAGTACTAATTGCACCAATTAAAGATAAGAGACCAAAGAATGCATTAGTTAAAAATGGAGAATAAATTAATGTAAAACAAACTAAAAGAAGTAGAGAAAGGCTTAAAACTAGTAAACTACTTGGTTAGAAATTATGAAAAAATATTTAAATTTATATAATTTGACCATATATAGAAATATTTGGAAGAAAATAATTTATGTGGCCAACCTAATATGGTAGAATTATGACATAAGTTGTCATAACAAGCTGCAAGTCTTCACCATTGGATTTTTTTTTTGAGAGCATGATTTTAGGGTTGCACCTGATATAATAGTTGTTACACCATTAGACATTATTTATTAGTGATATAAATCCTATTATATGGATCCTTCAATACATGGATATCCATGTAATAAGGTAACAAGGTTGTCATTATAAATATGTAATCACCTTAGCCATGAAAGATCAATTTCTTTTCCACTCCTAAACAAAATGGCACCATAGGCATCTCCTAAATCCTAATCTCCACAACAAAACACCTGTGAAAATGGGAAAATATATATCCAAAGACAGATCTATAGGCAGTTGTCCACACATCAAGGGAAGTAATCAGTTCAAGGGTTCTACCATACTCTTTGAACACTGTTGGATGATTTGAAGATCTACTTGTTTGTTGTTGACATCTCTAAGATGAAAGGTTACATGCAAGAATTGGTGGTTGTGATATTTCTGCTGGTGTCTCCCTAAAACAAAATTTTGCCCACTCAACCTTCCCCCTATCCATAACAAAAGATCTAAACCACTAGGCTACCACTCCTTGAAGATTAATGGAAGCAATCATGACTCACTACTTCCACTTGGTGATAGGTGAGCAGTTTCTCCACAGTGTGCCCCCACTCCTCTAGGTCCCCTTCTCTGTCAAAAACAAGAAACTCTGGCTTTTAGTTTGAAATGAACTTGATCGGTGTACCAGCCAAACCTACTCTTCACCATCCCAGCCTAACAATTTCTGTCCCATTTATGCATCCATCTGTTGCAACAACTCCACCATCAGTGACTCTAACACCTCTCCTTCACAGCTAGTCATCCCCACGTCCTCTTGGATCACCAAATTTGATACCAGATATGACAAATGTGGTGGTGCACCCTAGTGTGTGTAATGCCAAATTGGTTGGAAATATATGGTGTTTAACAAGTTGATCTATGGATATCGCTACTTTTGAGTGGTAGTGGCACTCCTAGGGTTTCATGCATTCATCAAAACACAATAATGTCTGATTTTACAACCAAAAAAATAAAATTAAGAGATACTTCTACCCAACTAGGGAATCAGGTGCCCAACTGGTGGACTGGGTTGTAGCTTTAGACCGGTAAGTCTAACTGCCCATTACACATAATAGATCACCTGTAATGCAACATGTTTTGTCTGAGATGCTTCCACTGGCCATAGCAAGCAGTAACCATCTCTTGGGCCAACTATGAAATGTTCATTCAACTACAAGCAAATCAGTCTGTCACTATTTCTCATGCAATGGTATATATAACAAATTGGGTATGACCAAGATATACACTCCAACTTGAGGCGAACAATGTCATATGGATCCCACTATGTGGATCCTTTGTTGAATAAATTTACATACACTAGAGTGTCAATTTAAACATGTAATCACTCTGGTAATCAAACAACATTTCATTCTCCTCACTTAAGCAACATTATGTTTTTTTGTTTGGAATTCTTTATTTGGTTGTACATAAATGTAGATGTTTTCTTTTTACTTTTATGTTTCTTTGATTAGACTTGGATGGTTTTTTGGATGATAAATCAATATTTTTTGGGTGCATAATGATATTGTAGACAAAAGAATCTTTGATTCTGTCTTTAAAAAGACAGATTGATTTCATGCATCTTTTGCTGCCAAGAAAATCAAGAATGACAGGCATTCATCTTGACAGTCAACACAGATATGCTTATGGATAATATCATGATACCTCCACTTGATTCATCTGTGACCTCAGCCACAGAAAGTTGAGAAAGCATTGGATATGCTGGCAAATTGGGGGGTTCTCTTTGTGAATATCGAGCTTCTTTGATAGACTGCCTTGAAGAAGAGAGCTGTAAATTCAAAGAGTTCCTGAAACTCATATCAATCCCTTTGGAGGGATTGTAGGAGGAAACAGATGAAGCTTCATCCCTGGAACTATCATAACCTTCTTCAAGTCCATCAAATGCATCATTGACTCTAACCTGACAAGCAAAAAATTGTCATCTGACAAAAGATCAGAAGAATAATTGCATTGTCATTTTTCAAAGACAAAATCTCTAGTAGAAATATATTTAATATTATTAATCAACAACATTAATCCTAGGTAAAATGAGTCAATAGAAAATGCGACATAGTATTTGGTATACAGAACAAAAGCTACAATATAAATTGAACTTCACTTTCTACAAAATAAGTTCTAGAATCCACAATCTTGTTAACAAGAAAAGCAATCAATTATTTGAAACAAACATTTTTCTTAGGGGAGAAAAGTAGGATGATCTTGAAAGGAAACAAAGTATTTGGAACATATGCAAACAATGGAAGCTTGATTTTCGATCCACCCAAACTCGGGACATTAGGATGATTGTTTGGCACAAATTAAGCTGATGCATTTTTGAACACCAACATAAATGTCCATTACAATCATCTAACTCATCAAGCTATTAATGGGCATTTTAGTTCGAAGTACTTGACTAAAAATATTAAAATTTAAAATTGTCATTTCGTTTATATTCTGTGTTGATATGGTCTACTGACTACAGCACACAACTTCCAAGCAATTTTTATCTTATTCACAAACGATTTCAAGAGGTTAACCTTTCACCAAAAAATTTAGGATTTTTTAGAGAAAAATATGTATTCCAAAAAAGTTAATGAAAATCTTATACAATAATTTGATTGATGAAGCAGATCAATCAGGATACATAGAATATGCTACCATATGGCAAAAGTATTAAGCCAAGAATCAAGAATATCATTCTTTGCCAGTAAATTACTAGGTAAAGTGCAATGGATCAAGGTTTCAAATATTAATATCATATCAAGAATTGATACTCTAAAAACAAGAAACATATTGAAGAACAAAGATCATATCAGTGGAAATGCAATACTGTTGTGAAAACACCAAATTTTAACTTGAAACTCAACGATAAGATAAACAAGTTATGGTAGGCATATAAAAGTATCTAGATAAATTTTTTAGACAATTATCATACATAAAATATCAATTAGATAGAGATATAGTAATCACATATATGCGAAAAATCTTAAATCATGTATAACTAACTTTAAAAAACTCATAATGACAAATGATTTAAAATTCAAGTTAAATTTCAATAAAATCCTAATTACAGTTAATTATAATCCAAGTTACAATTCAATATATTTCAGATTATATTTTAATAGAAACCAAGTTACATTCAATATATATCAAGTTACAATTTATACATAAAATACAAATTAATAAGATTATGCACAATACGAGAGAATTTCTATAATCTCTATAATTAAAATTTTGTTTGACCAAAAGCTTTTAAAGTAAAAAATAATTTTTGCTTCCAATAATGTAGTTAATATCTTCTAAAAAAATTCACGTGAATTAATTAAAAATTAGAAAATATTTTTTTGAAAATATAAGAGATAGGTAGCAGAGAAATTTTATTCATAAGAAAACATAATTTTTTTAAATATATATATATATATCAGCATTTTTTTGATTTTTTAATACTTCCACCATTTTTATGTAATAATTTTTACACTTTTTTCATCTCTCTTCCTTTCTCTCTTTTTTTTCTTTCCCTTCTCTATAATCTCAATAATTAAAAATTTAATGTATTATCAGATTTTAGATTAAATTATAAATTTTTATTCCTATAATGAAACTAATATCTATTTAAAAAATCTCATATTAATTAATTAAAAAAATAAAAAATAAAAAATAAAGTTTGTGAGAATATAAGAGATAGTTAGAAGAGGAATGTTATTGATAAGAAAACATAATTTTAAAAAACAAAATTAAAAAATATATATTTTGTGATTTTTTAATACTTCTACCATTTTTAAAAAAGTTTAAAAAAGTTTGTGCTTTTATTTTTTCTCTTTCTTTTTTGTTTTTCTTTCTTTTTTCTCTTTTTCTTTTTCTTTTTCACATATTTCTTTTTTCTCTCTTTCTTCACCTTTTCTTTTTGTTTTTTTTCTTTTCTTTTCCTCTCATATAGTCACATGCTTCACGCTTCCTCCTCCTTCATTCTCCTCGTCCCTCTGCCTTACCCAACTGGAAACCCTAATAGGTTATGATGGTGGATAACAACAAAAGCAGCTTTTAGAGACTTCCGTTGCCAATGTCTGGTAAGATTTTGGAATCTCAGGAGTCAGGACTTTCATGAGATAAAAAAATCTAGCAACTTAACAGTGTAGAGAATGGAAACTTAAAAATATCAGGATATCACAAAAAATAATGGTTGACGTTTTTTGCATGATTTCGAGTAAATTTGGAATCCTATAAGACAAGCAACTCTAAAAGGCAGACCAAACCTTTGCAGGTTGAATTTGTAATTATAAATCATAAGACTATGCATTTCATTACCCATTCTGAGTCAGCATTCTTCTCTCTCCAAAATGCATCAATAATAGTTGGAGCAGAAAAAAACTCTGCAAAGTTGGAAAACATTATTAATTTCCTTCAGCAACACAATTGAATTGTTAAATACCAAAATAAGTTTGGATATGTTAAAAATAATAATGGCACCAAAGTCAATCACTTTCTTTGTTAACATGCCAATCAATACAGGCAACAAGTAACCAAAGTGCCACGATGCTGCTCAGGTTTATCAATCAGGTAAATTTCAACCAATTTTGTGAAACTTGGCTTCCCTACATCTAGCTTTATACAAAATTTGCAGCTGTTTCAAGTTTTTTACATTTTCTCGTTTTAACTTTGTGTTTTTACTGTTACACTAAATTACATTCTATGATATATTACATTACATAACATTATATCATCAAAACATACAAACTCTTTTCCTCTATGCTTTTCTATGTTACTTTTGGAAGTATTGTAAAGTTACCTGTAATATAAGTAAAAGAAAAAATATGATTCTACCTTCCCAAATCCTTTTCTTCTTTCATTTTCACCCAGTCATGATGTATCGAAATGTATCTTCACATTTCATACTCCACATGTACAATCCAAAAAATGTGTACAACTTTAATAACCTTATACTTTATATGCCAGGAAACACAAACGGCATTAATAGCTGTACCTAGCACAGGCCCATTTGCTAGTTAAATCAAAGAAAGCTGCAATGTCAGCTTTCCCAGATATCCTTCATTTCCTTGGCAAGCATTAACGCATCACGTGGATTCTAGAATTCCTACGTGCATCCATCCAATGGAACAATGAATATAAAATGGAAGATCTAACAACCAATACTCTGAAGTCAGTTCAAGCATGCATTTCATAAGATCTTCAAATGCAAAGGAGAAGCACTTGAATCACTAATTAAAGAGCAAAAATTCTGAATTTATCTGGAATTCAGCAACCCCTAAAAAGGTGTAGATTTTGGCTGGCTATTGATGAATGATGGGGGTGCTGACTGAACATGGCTTTGCAAAAAAGACGGTGAGTCATGACATCGAACCCATTGAATCTATTCTTCTCCTGTCCTGAACTGGAAAAGTGATGGTTTAATTGATAGAAAAACTAGGCACAGCTTCAATTTGGAGGACTTCTGGGTCATTTTGTCAAGTTCCAGAAAGTTAAAGAAAGGGATACGGTTTCCTGAGATCTTCTAACTTTAGCCTTGTAGTGGGTGGATGGAAGGAAAGAAACCTGATGATATTTCAGGGAAAAGGTACCTCAGTTATTAGTTTATCACCTGGGAAACTAGGCTATTATAAGTGTAACTGAATGGTCAAGTTCAACAGGTAATGATGGCCTTTCACTTGGGAAATCAAAAGATTGGTTGCTTCATAAGAGTCAAAGAGCCATCGTTTAGTTTCTCATTGATCTTTCCTGTTCTTCATTATTTTCATTTGTTTCTGTTCGTTCCTGGAACTTTTGTTTTGACAACTTAATTTCCCTTCCTTTTGATTCTATTGATGATTGTCTTTTCTTTAATTTTCTAGTTTTTTTATATGAGAATAATTTTTATGTACAGAAACAATCCAGACTATGATCCCACTATGTCGAATTGGCCACATACATCCTATGAATTTTTATATACCATTTCATAAAAAACTGCCAATTCCCATAAGTCAGCATCAACTTTGCAGCAGGGAGACCAGGATTGAAACCACTAATGAAGCTAACAGGGCTACTCTAACCACTGACGCTGCCCCTTTCCAATATAAGTATCTATATTCTATAGTGCCTAATGTGTTTTTATTTTATGATGAGGACCACCATTTTACCCTAGAATAGTTCTTGCAATCCACACTTCTAATTCTGGTCAAGCATGTGCTTCAACTTAAAAACTTCACAAATTTTTAATTTAATTTCATAAAATAGGAGAAACATGGATCTGATAAGCATTATTGAATTTTGATGTTACAATTTGAAAACTAACTTTTCTTCCAAAACGTTTGCTAAGCTCCAAAAATATAATTAATGACCAATATGTTTTTATTTTATGAATGAGGAGTGTTCTTCGACTATCTAACACTATAAGTGAAGCACTATCAATCTACATTTCTAATTCATGTCACGAATATGCTCTTCAATTTCAGTAATTTTGCTATTTACTATTGTTATTCATAAACTAGGAGAATAGATGGATGTGATAAGCATCGTTAACATTTTGACGTTTCAATAGGAAAAATTACCGTTTCCCTAAAAAGTGTCCTTACCAACAACTTGGTCTGTTTCATTTAGCACAATATTCCCCTTTTGTATAATCCAAATATTCAATGGAATACGAGCTTCCTGCAAGAGTATGCCCAAATGATTAGGAAATCTATTAAAACCCTACAATGATCTATGGAGATTATTTTCCATAGGCCACAAGTCATGAAACATTGTCAATGACAATGAAATAAGCATATTGACAACCCTAAAAAAATCATGTGGAACACATAAACATATACAACAGATTTCTCTTATAGAACTTCAGAAAAACGTTAGGAGACCAACCACTTGTATTGAATTATTTGGAGGGCCTCCATTATGATGTCCATTTTCCAATGTCAGCCATCTTCCAGATAAGATACTTTTTACAGAGTAAATAAAGCGTATTGTTGTTCCTCTATAAGATGGCGGCAAATTTTTTGGAAGCTCTGCTCTCACTAGATCTGAAAAAAGAACAAACACTATGTTCATAAGGAAGTCCTAACACAAATAACAAACACTATCATATTGACAATCATATGAAAATATGGTTTCTATTAAATTATCATCACTTTTGATATTATCTTCTTAAAAATTTTATATAAATTCCTGCATCTATGCTTGAATCATCATATTAATGGTGTGGGTTACATAAAGTGCTACTTGGAGAAAAATCTTTTTGAACAATTACTATTTTTGTCAATAACACAGGTCTTGGTCTCTATTTGATACTTCATGGACAATCAAATAATTCCAAGAAACAGGACAGCATTCAAAAATGCAAAAAAGTATTCCACTAAAATAAAAGATTTCATTCAATAAAGCAAAGAAAAAGACTCACACGTTTTTTGAAATCCAGGAGCAACTATTACGTTAGAAACCAGAGATGTTGTGGTGCATTCCAAAAACAAGTGTTCACCTGAATCATATAAAAACAATGTGATTGGTAGATTATACATAGAAAATGAGTACATCACAACCAAAGGCATCAAGCATATGCTATAAAATGAACCTTCTTTCACAATGCAAAGGTGGAAGAATTTATTAAACAGGTGCAATGACTTCATTCGTTAGTGATGTCTTCATTCAAGATAAAAAATAATGCAAGATTGATTCTTCAATGAACCAATAGCATCAAGTGCAGTATCCATCATAAAAGATGATAAACGTGAAAAAGAAAAAAAAGATTTTGTGGTTCATAAATTGTACACGTGATCAACAAAATCTCAAAGATAACCAATTAAACTATTATATCTAAGTAATTTGAAATCCAGAGGTTAGCCTTACATGGATATTCTACTTGAGCAGGACATGAGAAAGCGTTTTTTTTTTGTTAGGACACAAGAACGAAAGGATATGCTGAGTTTTTTAAAGTTTGTAAACTCGTAGGAAGACAAAACATAGAAATAGAGACAGAGATAGAGAGATGTTGCATAAGATCCTAGGAATCACTTCAAATGAATTTCTGAAATTGTGATTGGCTTGATGCAGATGGTACAACTTTGAAAAACATGCTGGAATAAATTATAAGAAAGATCCATAAAAATTGTTACTAAATGGCTAAATGAGCATGCTTTAGAAGCAACCAACTTGTTTTAGACTTGGAAATGTAGAAAAACGAAAAAACAAAAAAAAACCTTAGTATGCCACATAGGATTGCAACTCAAAAAATCTCATTGTTTGGTCCTTTAAATGTCAAGAATTCAACATATCATGTGAAAGCAGAAATTTACAAAACAGTACCTTCTCTGGATAATGGAATTTTCAGAAAAAATTCTTTTTATAGCGTATTAATTGTCAGAGACATTCAAGTAGCTGCACTATAATTCATAATTGCCAAAATATGATGCTGGAGTTGAACATGTAAAACCCATCTCAAATTTGATGACAATATGAAAAAAGCATGCTGACAAGAGACAAGCAATAGGCACTAATGGTTAAGCGCAAATCACCAATTTTACTACTATTTCAATAACTAAAAAAAAGCTAATAAAGCAATGATTATAAATTTAGCAAAAAAAACATTATATGATAAGGAGTTGACAACACTGTACTAACACCATCCAGTGATAATTCTTAATTGCCAAAATATTGTATTTGACGACCACCATCACCATTGCAATCTATTAAAAATCCAGCAAAAAAGTACCTTTCTTTAGTTTTGAGCCTGGTTGTGGTTTCTCAACAGCAAACCACTGAGGGTCCAACTTTTCGATTCCCTTGATTTCAAAAGAAAGACTCTCGGCAAGAAATGGGGATGGAGGTCCACCTTTTTGTGGATGCAATGTGATAGTTTCAGGAACTGAGATTTCGATAGTTATGGTAACTGAATCACCAGGCCTATAGTTCTCCTTGTCTGCTTGCAGTTTTATAGAAGGTGAATTCGCATGGTTCTTGGTTGCTTCAATTCTATTCAAGTCACTTGTAAAATATCCCCCAAAGAATGAGAATCCCTGATGAAGCCTAAATGACATCTCCTTAGCTGGAATGAACAGCACCCATCCAATGGGCTTTCCTTTCAGTGTTAGTATTGCACTGAAGAGAAGGACGCATATCAAGACTTTCCCTCATAAGCAACATAACCTGTCCTTCCAATTCAAACCCCATGAAATACGAAAATATGTTAAAGGGGTGCGCAATAGCTGAAATCAGCACAGATACAGATCACATTTCCCGTCACATTCTAATTAAAACGGTGATAAAGGTGAAGAACATAAGAATGCATCCAAATGTCGAAATCATATAAGTCATGAAATTAATGAGGGACTGAAAAATGATGGTAACAACCTTCTATCCGAAATCCAGTTCCAATTTAGTGCGACTGATGATCAACTTCGCGACAATGTTAGGAGTGAAATCTCATGTCTAAAGAAAATAAATGGAAAGAGAATAAAACAGAGGAAACAGATTTACCTATACTATGTTAGAACCGAGATTAAAGGAAAAAGCATGACGATGACGTGAAGATTTACTCATACTAAGAAGACACAATGTTTAATCTTTTAGAAGAAAACACTTTTTCGTTATTTTTTTTCACTCTCAGCAAATCACTTTTTCCACAAGTGTAAAAAAAAGAACGCTCCCTTATTCCAATAGAAAACAGTGTTCCATTGGGAACAGTGATTCCGATTGGGACCAGAAACACGACGACGACGAAGGACGTAGCGATTCATGTGAAAGGAACTGACCTCAATAATGACGGAAGAAAAGCGGATGGCAATTAAATAAGCAGTGAAGTACTCATATCATATACTGCCCAAAAAGACAGGGAGAGGAGATAATCCCTAGATTCGAACGTACGTGATGGTTCGAAGGGGGAGGGGGAGAGCGAGAAAGGGCGGCGTTAGCTTCTGTCCTCGTTCGATTTCTTCTGCATTGGCCGAGGTCCGTTGCCTAGGATACTTCTGCCGCAGATCAGATTCAGAGGCGGAGAAGGACGATGAAGAGGAGGGCGATGATTTGATCTGTTTATAGAAGAAAAGAAAACTTACGGGGGAGTACGGTAAAATATTTCGTTACAAGCCGTCGTTCCATTCGAGTATTACTCACGACGGGAAAGTTAAAAAGTTGTCTCGAAAGGCACCGGCATACACACGTGAATGGATTGATCTTCCCTGGGACACCGAGGAACTCCTTGTACTCGATAAAAAACGTCTTGATTAAGAATTCGTCTGTTGTGGGGGTGAGATTTTAATTTTTTTATAAAAATATATAATTTTATAATAATTAATATATAACATAATAAATATATTATTAAATAAAATATGTTATTTTACTCTTATATAAAAAAGTAATACGGTTAAATTATTTATTGATATTTATAAATGATTTGATTTTTTTATAAAATGTATTATATTAAAGTGCATAGTAAATAATTACGGTGTACAGTAGCAACAGCTGCAACAAATAAATGAATCGTTTTACTTATTCTTATATATTTATGTGCATTAATTTAAAATTTATTATAATTTAAATTAAAAATATTAAAATAAAAAACTGACTTTAAAAAATCGTCTCATTTTGTTACATTATATTAAAATATTAAAATTGGTTTCTTATTTTCATTATTTTGGTTTTTCTTGTTGCTTTTATCGATTTTTCTAGAATTCTTTTTAATCTACTCTCTTGCATTCTATAAACAAGTTATTGAAAATACTTTTTGACGCGGTACAAATAAGTTTTGGTGGTGTTTTTTCGAGTAATTCAACTAAAATTTACCGTCTTCATGGAGAGAGGATTTAGTTTCTGGATTTCTTTTAAAAAACGTTGCACCTTTTCTTCGTTTATTAATTACCATTTTGCAAAGATTTGTGTCGTTACTTAAAACTGTTATGATTTGATAAAAAATCGTTTTTATCGCTTTCGATTCGACTAATTATTTTTCTAATCAAATAAATATCTTCGCCAGTCGGTTCTCCAACCGAGCAAATCCCAGCAAAGAATCCCCGCCGCTTTCCGCTCGTCCTCATCTTCGCCGTAATAATTCCGTTTCTATGGCGGCGGCTTTCTTCCTCCCACCGCTCCTGCGCCACACTCATCTTCAATCCCATCCCTTCCCCATCTCCATGCATAGAGGAGGACCCCGATGCGTCCTCACTCTTTGGTGCGCTCCGAGCGGCAGGCATACGTGGGGTGGCCAACGGAACGGGGAAGAGGACTCGCTTGCTGCACTGGAAGAGGAGGGCGTGGGGATGGTGGTTGAGGAGGACGCGGAGAAGAGAAGGAGCAAGTTGCTCCATTCTGCGCCGTCCGATCTGGTGGCAGCGGTCGAATCCGGGACCGCACCGGAGATGGCATTGTCAAGGTTCGCGGAGCTCCAGAAGTCGCCGTTGATGCGGTGGTTGACGAGGTTCGCCGGATTCAGGGAGCGCCTTCTCGCGGACGATCTCTTCCTCGCCAAGCTCGTCTTTGAATGTGGAGTCGGCATCATTACCAAGGTTGGTCCTTTTTATTGCCCTTTTTCAGTTAACATTGCTTTGTCGAATTCTTCTTCTTCGATCCCACTTGTTCAAAATTTTGGGTGTCCCCTTTTTCAGACCACGGCAGAGTTTGAGCGCCGGCAGGAGCATTTCGGGCAGGAGTTGGATTTTGTTCTTGCAGACGTGGTGCGTGGCGTGCTTCTACTCTTTTCCTCAATTTCATCCATCGATTTTCATTTTTTTTCCACATACACTTGTGTATTTATTACCTCGAATCGACGATTTCGTTCCTTTTTTTCGTCTTTCTCTTTGTTTCGTATGACATGTTTCTTGTTTAGGTAATGGCCCTTATTGCGGATTTTATGCTTGTCTGGCTTCCTGCTCCAACCATTTCTCTTCAGTCTCCTGTTTTATTCAGCACAGATCCTATTACAAAATACTTCTACGGTTGCCCTGACAATGCATTTCAGGTCAGCGTGTTTCACACTTCGTGGAACTTGCTTCTTCGCATTTATCAACCAGGCAATCCGATTCTATGTTGATTGCTGAAACAATTCCTGCAGGTGGAGTTGACTGGAACATCATACTCAATACTACAGAGAATAGGTGCAATAATGGTTTGTAGCAGCTCTACTTATTCTATCATATCTTTTTTGTAACGAAACAATTATTCAGTGATGTCAAAGTAAGTAACGTGGTTGATGCACTTTTATTCTCATGGAATTCACAGCGCAATGGAATAAAGCTTTTTCTAATTGGTACTTCAGCATCTCTGGTACACTTATTTCCTTCTCCTGTTGACGCAGTGTTATTTCAGCAACTTGATTGATTGAATATCTAGATTGCCATTTTACATAAAAACATGGTCAGACAATGACTCTTTCTAGTTTTAGGCAATTGGGCCCCGTTTAAGTTGATGGACAGGCATTTTAAGTTGCTTGTGGCATCACAGCTTTTTGTGTCCTGTTTTTTAATGTTTTTGTCCATTCCCTCCTTATTAAGTTATCGTTTTGATTTTATCGTCTTGAGTTGTTATTACGATAATGTGCTTCCTTATGTGTGTTCTTTTATGTATTTTTTTCATGTTTGGTTTTCCAATAGATATTTCTTTCCGATTATTCAAAAAACTAACGAATGGATCAAACAAAACTCATAAGAGGACACTATAACCAGCTTGGCAGGGACGTATGGTAAGTTGACACCAGAAACTTTCCAAATGCATCTTTTTAATTTATTTATCTTACTGTGCTATGCAATTATTCTTTTTGCAATTGTGCTGGAAAAGCATATGCCTCTTGAAATACACATATACATCCAATGGTAATTCCCTGTTTCATTTTACCGTCCCAATAAATTCATTAGTCCTTCACTTCTCTATTCAAAATTTTTTTTATTAGAAGTGGTATAATGCATTTATGTTACCCAAGGCACAGCCCAAAAACAGAAGTTTATAAAGAACAAAATTTTAGGCCCTATCTGTTTTCATGTTTACTCATTTGTACACATTGTTATTATCTATTTTTAATATGAGCATACTTGTGCAAAGTCATTATAGTCATTATTGTCATTATTTTGATGAAAATAAAATTCCCTCCAGATTGGTACTGGAATGACACATACCTTGATCATCATAAGAAAGGTGTTGGACAAAGATTATGTGGGTGCAGCAGGGGACATTCCTATACTACAAACTAGTGTAGGTTATGGGATCTATATGGCAGTTTCAAGTAACCTTAGGTATGCACGTTGTGATAAACTCTATTGGATTGTGAGGAAAAGTGTGTTCTCCATAATCTGTCTTGGTATGGCATGTATCATTAGCAATTTCTCAATCATTAGTCAATGACAACAAGAAGTATCATGTAACGATAATATGAATCATGATGAGTGGTTTTCATTAGGTTTCAGGCTTTTGACTATCCATTTTGTCGACAGCTAGATATTCCTTGGAGTTGAGGTTGAATTACTGGTAGTCGGTGCTTTTTGTTTGTGATAGAATTGCTTAAATAAGTGGCACCGGTTGTTCTGATGTCAATTATTCTATGTTTAAGAATCAAGATAAATAAATTGCCAAGCAGGAAGTTATTCATTAGCAAGTGTTTTTGATGGAGAATTCCAACTTTTGTGTGAACAGGTACCAGCTACTTTCTGGAGTAGTTGAACAACGGATCTTTGAACCAGTGCTATGTGAAAGCAAGCTAATGCTGAGTGTGGCTTGTTTTGCTTTTCGTACAGGAAACACATTTTTGGGTTCATTAATGTAAGAGCTGCATACTCTTTCGAGCTTTTTGTAGGTAGCATTAGTTAACAGTGTATATAGCTTATAAGCTTATCTTAGTAATTTTTATTTAAATAAAAAAGTGATCATTTCTTATTTGTGAGAAAGAAATAATTATTTGTGAAATCAATTTTTCTAGTTTATTTAAATAATTTTTTATTTCATGAAATCAATCTTTTTGAAAGCTTACGTGCGTACATGGATGATATGGAAATCTGTTACCATTTTTTTCATTACCGGAAAACACCTCAAATTATCGAACCCTTCAATTCATTTATCAATTGTAGTTGACGACCGTTTCTTTTCGTGTTTTGTTAATGAACAGGTGGGTTGATTATGCTCGCCTGATTGGAATCCAAGAAATTCGTGGGTAAAGCTCAAGTGACTGTACCCTGCAGTTGACGACCGTTCCTTGCTTCTCTGACGTTTGCAGATTCTGTGTCACATAAACTGCGTCCGTGGTTGGTCGTTTTGCCAACTCTCAGAATGGGATTCTCAATCTGAGAAAACAGAGAAAGGGGGGATATTGATTCCTAAACTGCAACGAAATGCTCTGCATATTCAACGTTGATCGAGGCCACGCTCTCTGTGAATCAATTCTAGGGATACTGGTCCGCTTATTACTGAAATATAGGATGTCATTGTACACTACATTTTAACAGAATAACTTGTTTGTACACACCTTTTCAGCGTTGAATCAGCAAACAAATCGGTAAAAAATTGCAATCGAAACAGACCAATCACATCTTACTGACTTGCTGGTGCATGGGTTTTTCTACTTCAGACGATACCTTCGAGCTTCCTTAAAAAAAGGTAATGCTGTTTGGTGAGGAGGAGCCATAAAGTGGGCGGTCCGTGCATGCACGGTGACTTTCGAAGAAGCCGCAATCAAATAGCATGTAGCTGTTGCTTCTACCCCTATGCCTCCTGCACGGTTCCATACCTTAAACAACTGGAAAAAACGTCCGATCTGAAATTACCTTTCCAGAACCAAAAGATCCTGCCTATCGAATGATGCTGTCGTGCAAAATGATGGTGAGATTGCATCCGAGCAATTACCACCACTATTATGGTAGGCAACCACCAACAAAGCATATAAATAAACTTTGCACCCCAACTGGAGAGCACTGCCTGACTACCTGTTGTGTTGCTTATGCGAATGTATCGTTCAATGTTCAGCCAAAATCATAGGCTTCCTTGCTTCACCCCTATCTCCAGCAAACGCCATTGACAGGGTGCATGTGTAACATAACCCCATATGATTGACATATCGTCTCTTGTTTTTTCCCTAAACTTCTACTTCATTGCTTGCACAAAGAAATAATTAGATATGTTTGCATTCAAACGGCAAAGCAAAACACACATGCACCAAAACTCATCTCTTCCATACTTTGACAACTACCAAATGTAATACATCTGTTTCAAAACTATGAAACACACATAAAACGTATGAATGTTGGTTGAATCATGCATACACAATCTTACGCAAGATTAATGACACTATATACTCCATGGAGAACATTAAACAAGAAAAATAGACCGTGCTGATGGGAGCTTCACAATCACATGCCGGAAGGGCGTGCATGTGCTAGGCGTTGAAGTGTGTTCACTACAATGCTCATGTTTGGTCGTAAGTCAGCTTCGTACTGTACACATAAAGCTGTTACAGCTCCCATCTGTTGCACAAAAACATTCATCAGCATCATTTCTCGATTTATGCTGTGGGTCATATTAATTTTTGCTGTATTGTTCCAATTTTGTCAAATGTGTCTAAAGAGATAGTCATACATCAGCACCAATGATGACGCATAAACTAAAAACTATTAAAAAAAACAGAGCGACTAGAAACCTGTTTTTTTCACCAAAAGACCGTTGTCTCACCTACTATGGAGCAAACTCCAACCAAATCATGTTTGCTACAATAACAACAAGATTACTGAGAAATGATAAATGTTGGAAGTATTATTGGGTAATGAATAATGCTCTACTAGTTGTGCATGGGAATACAAACATCATCATAGGATACTTAACCACATACAAGATTTGGGAACCCTCATATGATCAGGTGATTTGACAATTAATGATGATTGAATGAAATAACAAAAAAATTTGGAAAGAAGAATTAACAACAAATAGTTTTTCTGCTATTATCTACCATGTAGGATTCCTTCAGAGATCAGCTTTAATAAGAAAATAAGTCACAGGATGGGGAAGAAAACTTAATTTTGTTGTTGCAAGTTGTCTTAAGCTCTATTTAAGCATGGTAGTCAATCTCTATGGGAAGATGTGTACCGATTTGAGCAAATAAATGTACACTATTCACCATACCCTAAAAATGTTGACATCATGGGTGCAAACGTGAAATTACCTTAGCAACAGCCTTAGGTGGGAAATTTCCTTTCAGCCTTGGGTCCACAATTTCACTTATTTTGTCTTCACTTAGTCTTGGCGTTGCCTAAAATCAACTCAAAGGTCATACAAAAAAAGAGTAAATCTCTTTATCCACTGTAAGAAAATTCATGTTCATAAAGCACTTTGGGTGTCATAAGCTGTTGATAGGGAGCAAGAATCTTACCCACGTAACAAGACTCTGCTGTCCTCTTGGTAAGGAAGGATCCACAGGTTTACGACCAGTCAACAGTTCCAAAAGAATGACACCAAAGCTGTAGACATCACTCTTGGCACTAAGATGGCCAGTCAATGCAAACCTGTCCATTCAGAATACGAAATTTACCATGTAACTTCTTCAAAGAAAACTCCTAAATGTACATCAATATCAGCCTGATCTTACTCTGGAGCATGATAACCAAAGGTCCCAAGCACTCTAGTAGATTGAAGGCGTGCTGCCATATCGGGAGATTGATTAGATAAGTCAAAATCAGCTATCTTGGCAATATCATCATTGAAAAGCAAGATGTTGCTGGACTTGATGTCTCGGTGAACAATGCGTGACATTGCTTTCTCATGTAAGTATTCAAGTCCCTTGGCTGCTCCTAGAGCAATCTTCACCCTTTGTGTCCAAGACAATAGTGGACCTGGTTTTGCCCCTTCAGTGCCTTTCCGTCCTAAGCCAAACATTATAGTTTGTACCCATTAGAAATATGTGGTTGCAGTTTATTTATCCAATATAAAATATTGAAAGATCTTCACCCATTAGAAATAAATTGCTGCTAAAACATTTGCTCAAAAGATAAACAACAATTTAATTCATGTGGTCAAGCCTACATAGTGGGATTATGACTCAAATTGTTATTGTTTTATTATTTATCTTTTGAGAAAATGTTTTAACAGAAATTTCTCAAATACAATAAAATCAACAGAAGTAACTCATAAACTCAAGGGCTTCTTGTTTTTCAATATATTAATTTCATACCATGAAGAGTATCGTGAAGGGATCCATTGGGTGCAAACTCATACACAAGCACACGAGCATTTCCATCCACACAGTGACCAACCATTTCAAGGAAGTGTTCATGTTTGAGCCTTGAGGCCATGGACACCTGTAAACAGTTTTGTATTAGTGCACAGCAAAATAAGAGGTGTGAATACATAAGAACATGCTCTAGAAGTTCAGTACTGAATACCTGTGCAATAAATTCTTGGTCTGGCAATGAACTAGAATCTAATTTCTTTATTGCTACAAGTTTTCCATTTCTAAGAACACCACGGTATACTTTACCAAATGAGCCATCTCCAACTAAAGCCCTATTTCCAAAGTTGTCTGTTATCTCCCTAAGCTCATCAAGTGGAACTGAAGGGACAGAAACAGGCTGTACAACCATTGATGTAATTTCCGGAGGGGCAGTGGAACGATGGATGCCATTGCCAGCTGTATAACCAAATCCAATATCAGGTGTAAACTAAAGCCACACCACAGGGATAATATGAATGAACTTAAGGAACAAGCGTCATGATAATAACACCATCAGATAAAGATTGAGCATTGATATTAATGGCTTAATGAATTATATTAAATATGTAACCTGTAACAGTTCAAAAATGCTTGATCAAAACCTTGGAATTCTAATTCTATTTGACGATACCCATGCTAAAAACAAGCACAGAAGTGTGGCAATTCAATAAATAGAATCACATAAATATCAGAAAGCATACTACAATTTTGTAATTCAGCAAGATAATATAGATAAAAACACAACCAACAATGGATAGTGTTGGGTGCCCAGCAAGCATGTCCCTTCCTAATAGATAGTGCATTTAATCTTTTCTTCTCTAATAGTCTATGATGGAAGAAAGCCCTTGATATAAATCCAAGAAAAAAAATTATACCAATATCAAAAAAAAGATAAAGATGCTTAAAAGTGATGTTTAGACTTTGTGCTTTATACAAAATGCATGTCAAACATGATGTTAAAAGTATATTAATATATCAAGGTTAAGTATTGTGTGATTTTAGTTTCACGTTGCTTAAGTTGTATTTATCTTCTTTGTATAACCTTTATATAATTAGAGGTCCTATATTTGCTAATGAAATCATTTTTCTTCCACTTATTTCTTATATTCCTCACATAATATCAGAAGTTAGTTTTGAGACTCAAATAAAAGTAATCAAAGTAGGAAGGAAATCCTAGCCACTACCCTCCTCCTAACCACCACCATCATCAATCCTATCTAAGCTGCCATCATTGACAAAATAGGTGGAGAAACCCTACATTTTTCCCTTAACCAACTGGCTGTTAGGATTGATTGGTGTTGGAATTGTAGGGGATTTAGTGTAAATATTCCTTCCAGTTGGAAGAAAAGAATATTTTCTATTACATTTACAAGGGATTTACAACATATTTATGATAAGATGACATTTATACAAAACCCCCTACTAGAAATACATTTTCCATATTATTGTTAACACCCTCCTTCTCGACAATTTATTGTATCTTTTGATGTTGCCTTTTTCAAATCTCAGTCTTTTTTTGAATCCAACAAGGATATTGTTAAAGGAGTTCCCTTGCTAGTGCCAAATATGTTACCTACTCTAGGATTTTGGTCTACTCCTATAAAGCAAGCACTATGGCCCCGTTAAGTATATCATCGACGACCTCGTGTGTTACCACCTACTTCAGACCCTCCCAGTCTCTCCTCAGATGATGGTCCTCCACCTCCACTTGAAATTACAAATCTTCCTATAACTACCCAAAGGTACTAGAGCCTATACTATGCATCCTATTTCAAATTTTGTTTCCTCTGCTCATTTATTTCTAAGCCTTTGAACCTTTGCTTTTAATGTTACTTCAAAGTCTAATCTCAGGAATTATACAGAAGTTTGCTGGTTACCCTAATGGAGGACATTTATGAATGAAGAGATGGCCACATTAATCTCTTGACAAACATGGACATTGGTTTCTAAACCATTGAATGCAAGAATTGTCACTTGTCGTTGAGTGTATACAATCAAATATAAGCTAGATGATATTGTAGACAAGTATAAAGCTCGTTTAATTTCTTGTAACTTTAGTCAAACTTACGAAGTTAACTATGTTGAGACATTCTCTTCAGTTGTTTGTTTAAACTCCACTACAATTTTACTCTCGATTGTTGTTAATCAATCCTGGGACATGCATCAGCTAAATATTAAAAATGTATTCTGTATGGGGATCTACATGAGCAAATCTTAATAGAGCAACCTACAAGGTATGTTACTTAAGGAGAGAATATGGTATGTCTCTTAAAAAAGGCAATCCATGGGCTAAAGTAGAGTCCACAAACATGGTTCCAAAAGTTTAGTGAAATTGTTGTTAAAGGAGAATTTACCAAATGTCAGGTAGATCATTCTGTCTTTATAAGACGTACAAAGGTTAGACACATAATTATTGTTGTCTACATAGATGATATTCTAGTAATAAGTAATGACTCAATAGGCATAATTCAAATAAAGGCACATCTTGTTATTTATTTTGCCACCAAAGATATGCAACGATCTGGCTATTTCCTTGGTATAGAGTTTGCTTGTACCAAAGGAAAAGTGTCTCTTTTACAAAGAAAATATGTTTTGGATCTATTAAAGGAGATTGGATTTTTGGGATGTAAACTTGAAGGAACTCTCACAAAGTAAAATCCTCCTTTTCGGAATGACACATCTAAGTACTAGAGAATCCTAACAAGGGTAATATTTCTCTCCATTGATTTTTTACATACTTTCATCCATGCATATATTTCAATGTTATGCATATATCTATATGGGAACAATGCATCACTTTTGATTCAATACATGTATTTTTAATTGGCATTATACATTTATGCATTTTTTGAGCATATATGCATTTAATTTTGCCAAACACATCAAAATGTATGCTCTACTCTTGTACAAATACATATTGATCAAACATATAGGTGTCAATCTCATACATATATTTTTTTGTCAAATATGCATATATTTGATTTTATGCATGTATACATGCATTTGCAAACATAAATTCATGTATCGGGTGTCATTAGGGCATCTGGTCTAGGATTTTTTTGGTGAGGGGATCATAGGGTGCAAACATGATCATGGACATCTTTCCATTTAGTTATTTCATAGTTTTTTTTTTGTTTCAGTTTAGGAGACCAAGCATCTTCTCAATGAAGAGGCAAGGCGATGGCAAGTGCTCATGTGACAGTTTTAAGTCAATAAGGGCAGCTTTGGGCTGAAAAGGAGCAAACCACCATAGTGTCTATTTCCAGCACGATAGAAGCAAGCTTGAATACTAGTTGCCTACAGGGGAGGTAATGCTTGGTCCCCACAGTTGGGAGCTCCTCACACAAATAGGGGTGCTTGGGTTCGTATGATTCAATGGTGTTGCAATACAATAGGGGTAGACAGTGATTCCTGGTCTGTCACTTCTGTTTTAATTTGTCCATGCAATCAAAGAAGAGAAGCAGAAGGGAGGAGGAGCAAACAGAACCCACCCTTTCTCAACTTGTCTGACATCCACTCACTTTATACACAGCAATTCTTCAACTCAATGGGGGAACAATCCATTGCTACAATCATTCAGATCTGCAATGTGGCACAACAAAAGTTTTATTACTCCTCTCTTCTTCTCCTATTCATAGTTTCAATCCCTCTCAGCACATTTGCTCCTTGCTCTCCCATGTGGAGATGATGCACCTATGTTCATTCCAAGGCACCACTAACACTAGAATTTGTCAGATCTATTGACCTATCTGAGAATCACACACTGGTGGTGATTTTGATCCTCCTATTCATTGTCTATCCCCCCTTGCCTTTACTATTGTAGTCATTATTACCTGCGCCCATTAGGGTTGCAATCAAAAGGGAAGAAGTAGAAGAGATGGGAGAGAGAGAGAGAGAGAGAGAGAGAGAGAGAGGAAAGAGAAAGAAAAAAAAGGAAAAAAAAAAAGGTAGGGGAAGAAGAAGAATCAAGGAGAGAAAGGATGAAAAAATAGAAGAGGCAAAAAAAGAGAAAAATGTGTTAAAAAATTTAAAAATGGTGGAAGTAAAATAAATAAATAATCTTAATGGTAATGCATATCTATCTACCTATTTTACTGTCTTCACATGATTAAAAATTCTTTACTATTACCACCTCTAAATAATTGAAAGTTCTCTATTGTTGCTACCTCTCAACGGTTAGAAATTCTATACTATTGCCTTTTGTTGTTACTACTATTACGACAATTGGGTTTTGTTTTTCTATGTATCTGCTATATTTAAATTGTTAAGTTATTATTAGATTTGTTGCATTATTAAGTCTGTTGCAAACTAAATATGACAACTTGAAGGAGAATGGAAAAGGAAATAATGTATTAGGGTTTTTGAATTGTATGTGGATTTAATCCTACATTGATTATTATACATGAATCCTCTCTTTGTAGCTTCTATTTATAGAGGTATTCTTATTTTGGTAGTATACAACTTTCACCTATTTCTTGTTTCCAATAGCTATAGAGGCCTCCATACATGTAGACTTCATGTTTTATAATGAAATCATTCATCTTTCACCTATATTTTGTGTTTTTCACATATGGCATTCATGTGCTTTTCCAGTATCATTGATGAGATCTAAGAATCTCTAACTCTCAAATAAGTATATTTTCCAATCATAAGGACAACAGAATTAAGCTTTTTGAAGTTTGGTAATGGATCTTGTGAGATGGAGAGTGTACTAGTTTAACCATATGCACAACATAAACCATGTAATATATGATGTTTTTCGGAACTTCATAGATTTGGATTCATTCATATATTAGTGACAAATTGTTTCAATCATCTCCAAGGTCAAAATATTGAACAATGTAATACCTGGGTCTGGTTTATAAGTGTTCCCTCCAGGAGGAGCACTATAACCCGCAGGATTTGGCTTGGAAGAGAAACATCCCATTTGTTTTCCTTGATAGATCCTCAACACACCTTGCAGTACAATAATTCAAATATAAATTATGAGTGAATGAACAAGTGAACAACAAACAGGTTAATAATTTTTTAAAAAAAAGAGAAAAACCAGATAATCATACAAGATCACGAAGTACAAGGGCTACCATAGCCAAGATGCATAACCTCCAGCAAGAATCTCCAAATGTGGTGCAAGGATCGAAAATTGATACAACTCACAAGAACTCAAGACAAAAGTTAAAATAGTCCTCCAATCAAAATCACTCTCTCGTATAAATAACAGTGTAAACTGATTGTAAAAATGGAACTTAAACACCACATGAATATCACATTACCATTCTGTCCCATCAAAGAATCATGCAAGAAGCAGATCACATATGTGAGATTGTGACTTTAAACTGACTCTCTTGATATCAATTGATCTTAGTCATTAAAGTCCAGGGTCAAAACTCTATCAAAAAATCCCATTTTCAAGTTTAACAAGTGGAATGACAAGTAAAGATGACAGACCTCTAAATATTTGAAATATCAAGTATATATAAAAGAAGAATAGCAAGAATCAAAGAACGTCAAGTCTGGATTCGCTCTACTATTCAAAACTCTAGCATACACTCAATGTAAACACCAAAAAGGAGAACCTTGCAATTAATAACAGACCAGCTTGAAGCTGAGACTCAGGAATGAAAACAGAACAAAACCAAACTTCAAGAAATCCAAAACAAAAATCATTCCCAATGTAACTTGAAATCTGAAGAACACAAATTACAGGACAGAGTCACCAAACCAAAATACCAAGTATCACACCAAAAAGTGGACTTGTAGACATCAGAGAAGAACAATAAGGAATTCAAGGGCCAGAAATCTGTGTAGATCCTAGTGATAACCGAAGAAAAAACTCAAATTTTGAAGGAAACAAAGAACAACAGATGGAATGGGATGAAAGAGGAGAGGCCAAACAAGTCTTAAGTGATTTTAGATATACTTAATTCCTTTTAATGTTTTTTACACTAATTAATTCTTCTCTCCTAACTGTTGTTTTTTTTGGTCACCTAAGGGTATCACTAAAACAGCTGTAACCTCCATAAATATGAACAATATATTCCACACATCTTTTGGTGCCTTAAAAAGTATCATGGATTTACTGAACAATGACTCTTTTACGGAGAAATTTTCATTATCAAAAGTTACTCTGGTGATGGCCATGCCTCACAAATTTTCATGTATGTAAATATATTGATCGATTAATTATTCTCAATCATCTACAGTAACTCCAGATTATGAGCTCAAATATTCATTTCCACCATCTATCAGTCACATCAATGGAAGGGTACACTTCACCCAAAACAATTGCCACAGGGTACCAAGACTTATAAATGTTTCCACACATGTTTTGTTCAGTTTAAAAGAAATATCTAATATTTCTTGAAAACTTTTATGCCGATTTAATCAATCATGTACCCTAAACTCAACGATTAATGAGAGAGTCTATTATATCCACGGTAAATTGTGTAAGAATATTGGGTAAATATTTGTGGACATGGTAAGAATATCTAACAGTACAGGTCAAATCCCGGATGCCCATTTGTGGAGAAAATGAGTTCATTTTCTTGGATGGAAGAGAATTCATCAACAGAAACTTTAGTAGGCATTTTTCTGAATATCTGGTGATATCGGAAATGGTCCAGAAGAATGAATGTTAGCAGACATTCAGGCGGAACTCCATGTTTGGGTTCGGGCGGCAGACGGGAAGGTCAACTAGGGTTCTGTGGTGGTAAACCGTTGGTATAACTTGAGGGTGAGAAGCAGAAGGAAGCACGATGGACGGATCCTCGAGATTCACAAGAATTGGAGGAGACTAATAAAAGCACAAAGAGAAGGAAGGCTGGAGGAAGAAGAATGAAGAGTCAGGCATGGGGAGGAATGACAGACAGAAGCAACTTACCTTTGGGAGTTGGGGGAGGGGAGGAACGACGGCGGCCGGAATGGAAGAGACGAGGCAAAGCAGATCTTGCGGAGGAGGAAACCGAAGGAGCAGGATTTTATCGGCGGCGGTACGTGGTGCGTTCACCTTCAGGTGCGGTGAACTTTGTTTGAAGTCAACGTGACCAAAGGAGGAAGGTAGCCGGATCCAAATCGGTGGCCTTGACCACCAGCTCAGCATCCTAAGGAAATATGCACATCAGCAATTTTTGTTGGCCGTGGACTGATTCGAAGGACATTATTGAGCCGAAAAACCATTCGTCAAACCACGGCCGAGGTTAAATAAAAATCAAAAAGTACAACACGAGAGGGTCAAGTGAACGAAGCAACGAAAGATGATTTCATTCGCATCTCACTTTGAAAGAAGGTGGCAGACGGCGCAAGTTAAGGAAAAAGTAAAAGCCGCAGCCGCACACGTCATGTTGGGGTGCGCACGTGACGCTACCCGGACGGTGGCGACGGAGAAGAACCCCAGCCCTTGAACGTACCAAAAAATACGTACGCTTGACTTAGTCAATTGTACCGTGTCTACATCATCAATAGATCAGTCTAAACATAGTCTGTGATATAAAAAAATATTATTTGTACCGGTCAATAACACAAGTTTGACCAACATGATTCTTCTTAAGACCTAGTGTTGCGACTCGACGGCCAGTCCAATGACCCGGCAACCGATCCAAGACCTGACAGCTCATCTCCCCCGTCGGCCACACGACCCGTTCACAGTTCACCCTCCTCCCGCCCACGTGACTATTCACCCCACGGTCCCTACCGGCCCGCACAACCTTCCCCCTCAGGTGGGATGGCGGGACCTAGCACTGCGAGCCGGCTATCGACCCAATGACTAGGCTGTCGACCCAGGCACAGTTCCCCAGCCCACCCGCCCGTGCATACGACCGTTCAAGTGTTCAACCATCAATATTTAAATTTAATTCAACATTCAAGTATTCAACAACTTAATAAATGAGACAATCAGACAACAATGCATATAATTAAATTAAGTTTTTATTTATTAATGAATTACGTATTTTATATTTACATTATTATAAATTTACAATTACATTTAAACAAATTTTACAACAAAATTAAATTACAATTTTTAAAAAAATTACAAATTAAAAAATAAAAATAAAAATATTTTAATTATGAAATATTTAAGTTTGTAAGTTGCTCTGTAAAATCTTCAACTTGATCTTATTCACGGAGTGCAGCAAGCTCTCAGTTTTTTACACATATTAATACTTCTATTATATCTTTTTTAAACTTGCATCTTCGGTCATCAAGTATGTTGTCACTCATGTTGAAAACATGTTCACAACCTACTGAAGACACTGGAATTGTTAATAAATCTTTTGTCATTATTGATAATATTGGAAAAATCAGTGATTGTTGTCTCCACCAATCTAAAACATCAAACATATTTAAGTTAGAATGTTAAGTAAATAACAATGATTCATTGCATTAAAAGTAATTAATTCTTGTTAAATGACCTATACCGCTAGACGTTTTGCAAAAGAAGTCAATGTTACAGAAGTTGCCAGAAGACTCGTTCCTCTTCTGTGTCGTCCACTATAGCTTTCATCATGATTGTATACTTTGACCAGATAAAAGCTCTCTTCCGAGACTTCCTCGATGGCACAATTGAAGTTGAAGCTCCAGTAGTCTCCATTAATGGTGTTACTTCAGCTTCAGGAAAGTTTTGTTGAGGATATCTATAGCCTCTAGAACTTTGACTTTGGTAGTGCACCATTGTTTATGACTTGAGTGAGAAAATTTGAGAAATTGAGAATTGAGATTAGAGTTTGGAGAATTTGGAATAAAGGAGATGAGGAGTGAGTTGGGTGAAAAATAAAATCCAACTCCCTCAATTTATAAAGAAAAGTTGGCAATCGGTCGCCCGTTGGGCAGAACCGGGCCGCCCGTTGCGTGGAAGTGGGCCGCCCGTTGGGCAAAAGCGTGCTGACCATTGTTGCATTGACGTGTTGCACCGTGCAAGCCGTGACCCGACGACCGACCTAGGCACGGTTCCCCATCGGCCCATCCTACCTACCCGCACACACGACCGTTCACCTCGGTTGCCAGCCCAATGACCCGGTGGCTCATCCCTCCGCCGGCCACACAACCCGTTTTGCCCCCTCCCACGCATCAACACACGCAACTGTTCACCCTGGCTGTTGGCCCAATGACCTGGCGGCTAGTCCCCATGTCAGCCACATAACCCGTTCTGCCTACTCCCACGCATACGACTGTTCACCCCACTGGCTGCACAACCCGACGGCCCATCATCCTGCCGGCAACACAACCCGTTCAACCCCTTCCCACGCACCGGTGCATGCGAACGTTCACCTCAACTGCCGGCCCAATGACCCGGCGGCCAGTTCCCCTGCCGGCCAGATGACCCGTTCTACCTCCTCCTGCGCACACGATCATTCACCCCAGCCCACCCGGTAGCCCCTACCGGCGACTCAACTCGTTTAGCCCTCTCCTGCGCACCAGCGCAAGTGACTGTTCATCCCAGTTGCTGGCCCAATGACCTGGCGACCAATCCCCCCACTGGCCACACGACCTGTTCTGCCTCCTCCCGCGCACACGACCGTTCACCCCGCTAGCCGCACAACCTGGCAGCTGGCCCAGTGACCCGACGGCCTATCCCCCCCGCACAACTTAGCGGCCTATCTCGTGCTGGGTTCGGTCGTGCCTATTTTGTGTTAGAATTCGTGTCGTGTCGACATGACACGAATGACTTGAGGGTTCGGCCCAGGCACAAAAAATTTTCTTGCCATGCCGTTAACTGGCACGGTCAAACCGTATTGGACCGTGCCTAGGTCGTGCTGGATCATGCCAGCACGATCCATTGACAATTCTATACACAAGTTCTAACTGTCGATTTAATTAATTACTGGAGTGGAATTCTGGTCTAATCAAAATTAATTATTGTTGTATTATTATTATTATTATTTTACTTTTATGGTTATTATTATTATTTATTTTTTATGCCAGTTCGAGTGAAAAACTCAGGTCAAACCATGCACCATTCTAATTCTTGAAATACCCGATAAATCATTAGAGTATAACTTAAAACTTTGAATAGTTTAAACTCATGTATATACAAAATCATTATAATCATATATTATAATATTTTAGATAATTTAATCTAGGAACATTAATTTTTTAAAAACCATGTGAATACGTATATATTTCAATATCCTAATGTGCGATAAGTTTTGACGGTTTAAACTTTTATTAAGAGTGCTTTTGATATTTATATATATATTTGTTAGAGTGTATGCAATTTTGAGAATTAACTATGATGGATTCACGCACCGTTTAAAAAGATAAACCTTATTTGATTCGCGCATCATTTCACGTCCCCCTAACTCTGCTCGTAGGGGTCATTCTGCTCGCGGACCTTACCGCGGTAGGGGGTGTGGTCGGTCTTGTGGCCACGACCGCCAGTTCTTCTTCTCTCAGAACTCCCAACCTTCGTTGCTCCCCTTGCCTCCAATAGCCTGTGCCAGATCTGTAACCGCTGGGGCCATATTGCGAGCACCTGCTACAATTGGTTCGATTACGCCTACTTTGCAGACACCACTCCTCTTGCCATCGGAAACCCCTCATCTACCGGCGACGTAAGTTGGTGTCTTGACTCCAGCGCCACTCATCATATGGCATCCTCCCCGACGACTATCTCCGACGTCTGGACTCCTCCAGGTACTCTCTTCATCTGCGTTGGAAATGATGGCCTTCTTCCTGTCTCTTATGTCGGCCAAGGCACTCTTGTCTCACCCCCTGGCCCTCTTTCTTTGCCCAATATACTCGTTGTCCCTGGTTTACAACGTAACTTACTTTCCATTAAAAAATTCTCTTTTGATAATCGGTGTAAATTTATTTTGGATGAAATGGGTTTCGGTGTAAATTTATTTTGGATGAAATGGGTTTCAAGGTGATGGATCGAGATATAGGCCAACTCCTCCTCCATGGCCGTAGCCACGGTGAACTGTACATTCTCCACGGTGGTTTGCAAGCCCAAGTCCTTTTCACTAAACTTGGCTCCAAAGCACCTCTTCATGTGTGGCATGCTCGACTTGGACACACCTCCAACAAAAAGCTCAAGCATCTTCACTGTCATCTTTGTCTACCTCTATCCGACACTGCTAGTAATTTTTGCTCCATCTGTTCCATGGGAAAAGCACATCGTCTTCACTTTCCTGTCAGCACGTAGGAGTCTCACCGACCTTTGCAGCTTCTCCATATGGATGTATGGGGTCCCACACTAGCGATCTTATTAACGGCACATCGATATGTATTGACTGTTATTGACGACTTTAGTCATTTTATGTGGCTCTTTCCTCGTAAATACAAATCTGAAACTTTTACTGTTTTTCAATTCTTTCAACAGTACATCGAACGTCAATTGTACTTGCACATTCAATGCATTCAAACAGATGTGGCGGCGGAGAATTTGTGAGCCATGCCTTCAAAGGCCTCCTGTGCAACTCTGGCATTCATCGTCGTATGACATGCCCCCACACTCCAACGCAAAATGGGGTTGTGGAGCGTCGGCATCGTCACCTTGTTGAAGTTGCATGTTGCCTTCTCTTCCAATCGGGACTGGATTCCACATTCTGGCTACCAGCTTTCAACATGGCGACACATATTATTAATCGCCTTCCCAACTCTACCGTCAACAACTCAATCTCGTTTCAATGCTTATACAATGTGCCACCTGATTACAATGTTTAGCGTGTTTTCGGCTGCGCATGTTACCCCCTTCTTCTTCGTCTCGGCGACAAACTTCATCCTTGTGCTCAGGAGTGCATTTTTCTTGGCTACTCGCCCAACCATAAAGGTTGGCTATGCTGGAATCCTCACACCCGATGACAGGTTCTCTCTCACCACGTTACCTTCGACAAACTCGTCTTCCCTACCAAGCGAAGCCGCCTATTGGCAATTCTCACCCAAATTTTCTTATCACCACGGTCGACAACGAACCCCCTCCTGTTCCGACACCTACAACAGTCGACAACGAACCCCCTCCTGTTCCGGCACCTACAACGGTCGACAACCAACCCTCTCTAATTCCAGCTGATCCTCCATCACCCCAACCTCTATCGAACGCTCCACAATCTCCTTCGTTGTCTATCTCCTCAACTCCACAATCCACATCCCCTTCCCTTGCCCCAAACAACGACGACTTTCTAGTATTTACCACCACAGATGCTGAAACCTTTCAAGCTGCTCTTAACACTGATCCCTTTCATGAACCTCAAAGCTATACTAACGCCGCTCGGTACACGCATTGGAGGCAAGCAATGCTAGAAGAGTTCACTGTGTTGCAACGCAATCACACATGGGATCTTTCTCATTATCACCCAAGACTAAACATTGTTGGTACGAAATGGGTCTTTAGGGTCGAACGTGATGCCTTTGGACGTGTTGCTCGTTATAAAGCGAGGCTTGTTCCAAAAGGCTTCCATCAGAAACCAGGGCTTGACTACAGAGAAACATTCAGCCACGTCTCCAAGCACACGAGCATCCGACTACTGCTCTCGCTGGTGGCCACGCATCGCTAGGAACTTCAACAGATAGACGTCTGTAATGCTTTCCTAGGTGACCTCCCTAAGCCAATTCACGTTTAGCAACTGCCTGGGTTCAAGGATTCTTCCTTCCCGAAGCATGTTTGCCACCTTCGCAAGGCCCTTTATGGGCTCAAGCGGGCACCTGGGGCGTGGTACGCCCAGCTCCAAAGCTACCTCATCTCCGTCGATTTTCATAAAAGCTCGTCCGACAACACTCTTTTTGTCTGCCGCTGCCAAGATTCTGTTCTTATACTTCTTGTCTATGTGGATGACATCCTCCTCACTGGCAATCAACTGTTAGCCATTCACCAATTCATTGATGATATTGCCACCAAATTTGAGTGTCATCGCCTTGGCCAACCTGCCTTCTTCCTCGGCATGGAGATCACCTCCACCTCCGTCGGCATCCACCTCACCCAAGCTCGATATGTCGCTGATCTTCTCCAGCGCTTCGACATGTTTTCCTCTAATCCTACACCTACTCCCTGCTCCATTCCCAAGCCTGCGTCTGCTAATCCCAACCCAAGACTCACCTCACCCACTCGGTTTCGGCAACTCATTGGTGGCCTCCTGTACTTATCTCTCACTCGGCCAAATATTGCATTTACGGTGAATGTTGAATGTTTGTTGTTTGTTAATTAAATAAATATTTTTTTAAAATTAATTATTAAAATATTAAATACATATTAATTAATTAAAAAATCGTGTTGATGATCGAATGATATTTTTTATGCCAATAGATCGTACTTGTGCTGATCCGCCAAAGAGGTAGTGGTGAATGATCCCTTAAATGAAAGGGAAAAAGGGGATGTCGTGTCGTAGATGGAGGGATGAGTCGATGGTTGATCGAGGAATCATCAAGGGGAAAAGGGGATGTCGTGTTGTAGATGGAGGAATGAGTCGGTGGTTGATCGAGGAATCATCAAGGGGAAGAGGGGATGTCGTGTTGTAGATGGAGGAATGAGTTGGTGGTTGATCGAGGAATCATCAAGGGGAAGAGGAGATGTCGTGTCGTAAATGGAGGGATGAGTCGGTGGTTGATCGAGGAATCATCAAGGGGAAAAGGGGATGTCGTGTCGTAGATGGAGGAATGAGTCGGTGGTTGATCGAGGAATCATCAAGGGAAAGAGGGGATGTCGTGTTGTAGATGGAGGGATGAGTCGATGGTTGATCGAGGAATCATCAAGGAAAAGTGGGAATGTCGTGTCGTAGATAGAAAGATGAATTGGTAGTTGATTGAGAAATCATCAGCGGCCATGGAAGACTGAAATAAGGCTAATATTATTTAACCACCAAGATCACATGGTACCAATAAATCACAAGAAACAAGGAAGGCTAGAACAACAAATCGACAAGAACCCTCCTCTGTCTGTGTACCACATATCCACCGTCCGCTTCGATCCTCGGCAATGCCAGTAGTCGTCGCCGGAGCGTTGCCTCCGAACACCAATCTCTTCTCCTCTCCGCCGCCGAACCCTCGCGTCAACAACCCCCGGTCCTGCGACCCACCTCCTCTCCCTCCCATCCCCAGAAGACCCAAGCCCAACCCCGCCCTCAAGACCACCCACTCCCGGACCAAGTACCACAAGCCCGTCACCCAAGACGTCATCCCCACCTCTGGCCGTCGCGCCGTCGTCGTCGGTGATTCCGCGGTCTCCTACCTCCTTCCCGGCGCACCGTTCCCGTTCCAGTTCAGCTACTCTGAGATGCCAAAGGTGAGACCTTTGGCCTTCCGGGAGCCGGCTTTCCTCCCGTTCTCCCCGCCAACCATGCCGCGGCCGTGGACGGGGAAGGCGCCGTTGAAGAGCAAGAGGGAGAAGGAGCTCAAGAGGCAGAAGAGGATCAGGTTAGTACAGGGTTTGAATGGAGGGGAAGAGAATTTGGACGGC